>PVIC010003422.1:0-69159 GCA_004025085.1 Thryonomys swinderianus
GATATAACTCATATAAAAACTCAATCTCCAGTATTAATCCCCCCAAAATAAATAAAAGCTTTTCATGAGGAAAATTGTGTACCCAGACTCCTTTTTAGAAGTCAAGAAGTTGAAGAGAAAAGGAAATTGCAGGGGATTTATTAAAATAACACTATAAAATACCATATTTAAAAGAGCCGACTTTTCCTCCTACCACAATAAAGCAATCGATTTTAGTGGTGTTGAGCACAAATTGTATTGATAAAAACGGGAGAGTTCACTTGCTTCTTACTGAAAACCCACAATTTGTGTAGCTTGCCATGGGACAATTTAAGCTAGCAATGGCTCTGCCTTGACGGAGTTGGCATGATGTAGACTCACCCGCGCACACGTGCGCTCACGCACACACACACACACACACACCTTTAAAAAATAGCACCACGGCACCCTGCTAATCTTAAATCCATACACACCTGAATGCATCTATGTCATGAGATAAATGCTGGTAGAATAGAAATTTACAGTCCTGCACATTCATTAAATTTGCGTAGGCATTTTCAAGAATGGAAAGCTCCACTTGGGGCGGGGATTTTTTCCTTTTCTTTCCCTCAAATCGAGAGATATATTTTATAATCTAGGGCTCGCTCACTGGCAAATCTCCATTCTTTTCAACCTGACAGACTGTTTGTCAGTTAAACTCCCCTTGTCGTGTATCCCTACCACTGCCAACTCATGCACGGAGACCTTCACTTTTACTGCTACCACTTGCACCCTATGCAACCTTTGTCATTGATCACTGATCCGATCCAGTGCCCACATGTTCTTCAAGTGCCTACACAAGTAATGAGGTACTTGTGGTGTAAAATTAAACTGTCAACTGTCAGCGATTGATAACCACAGTGAGAGCTGACCTAGAACACCTGCACCAGTGGCCAAGACAGGTGTGACATGTTTGATCGCTGAGGCCTGCTAGTCAGTGTGACCCAGTGCTGTCCCTCCATGGACTCTGCTTGCATTTCAGCCCTCCAGCTTCCCTGCCTCCCTCTGTGAGCATCCCCGGGTTGCAGAAACCACTCTCACAGCCAATTTGGGCAGCTGGTCCAAGTGGCCTTGAAAGCCGATCTCCAGTCAGCAGGTTGGTTTGAAAGTAATACGGCCTGGAGATTTTCAAAGGTGGCATCTGGAGTGAGCCTGCTGGTTTTTCTCCCACGCTCACCCAGGTGCCCTCTACAGTGGGTCTTGGGGGCAGGCTCCACACATACCACCTTCCTCCCACTGGTGTTTCCGGGCTCGTGCCAGTGCTTGGCAGGACCATCCCTTCGGGGCAGCACAAGGCAGTCATTAAGAGTCTGGTGGAAGAATGAAGCAGTCCTAATGGAACTGCCTTATGGCTGTGAGCATTTGCTTGAAGGCATTTCAGTTGCACTGGCCCCGTTCTGTTCAAGCACCGTGAATGCAAGCTTGTCCCATTCGTGTATAATTGAAGAACCAGCACAAAGGGAAAAAACGTGTTCAGCTCGGACCATAATTGTTTTTAACTAGGGTTGTGGCACAGTATTTAAAGTTTTTATTCAACAGTTTTATCATTTAAACGAGTGGTGGATTTTTTTTTAACATTAAGCAAAAATGCACTTAAAGACCTACAACATCCTTTGTGAAAAATCTGAGAAGCGTGATGGGATTTTTCAACCCATTCCGCCATCCCACCCCCTCCAAACAGTTGCACTATATTAAGTTCATGTGATGAGAAGATAAAAATCTATTAACTTTCTGCTGACCTTATCGACACAGGAATCTCTGCAGACATTACAAAAGCCATATCTCTTCTGACTTTTACATCCAGAACCTCATGCTCCGAAGTCCCAAACCAAATGTAAAATCTTCATGATGAGTGAGATCCTGACACCAATTCAGATTCCAGGCTTGCCGGCTCACAGTGGACGGAGGCCCCTCTGGGGCACAGAGGCTGGCCTTTGCTTTGCATTTGACTTGAGGGGCTTTTTTTTAACCATATGCTACTGGGGACTCTGAATCAAAACTGTTTCACGAGGACCATATGTTATGAAAAACGCATGATGGAGAGTGAATGGCAAGAAGTTGCCCCATATCACTGGGTGATGTATTACAAACATAATTAAATCTGAGTAATGTGCAGTGTTATTTCAGTTAATCATTTCTTTTTTCGATTTAAGCAAGGAAAACATAGTCCAATTTCCAAATTACATACCAAAGTCCAGATAAGCTAAGAGCAAATTGGTGGGGGAAGAATAAAACAAGAGCTGTACAACACTGTTTAGGCTTCTGTAAAATGTCTTGGTATATTTGAGATACATTTATAAGAAGGTGATAAATAGTAGTCTTTATAAATAAAAGGTTTAAAACACTACTCATTTCCTTCTGAATCAACAATGAATTTAGAACATTCCCAGATTATAAACAAGACGCAAGTCAAAAGATCACTTGTATGTTGATTGTTCGGAACCCAGAGCATGCTTTCCCATATTAAGTTTCATTCTTGGTACCTCAGAGTTTCCAGGGTAGCCCATGAAACCCTGTTCAGCCCAATTATTTCTGAAACTTGATATTTCTATATCAAGTGCTATACTCGTATAGCACTACTTAGAGTCAAATTCAACATAGTCCAAATTCAACTCAATTCAAAAATTAATTCAAATAAATTCAACTTATTCAATAATTTCTATATTTCCCCAGAATACATTGGTTGTCATGCTTCTCCAGGGAAGATGGTTTCTGATCATCCCAAAGCCTGCCAGCCTGAAGAAATCATAACATAGATGTTATATATACTCTTATCTTTTTTCTATCTAAAGTACAAGTATTTGTGAGCTGAACTATTCCAATATTTATTTATATATTCCCACGTTAGTTCTAAGCCATGAACCTGGCAGGTTCTCGATAACTATATGTGAAATGATACTTAGTAAACATAGGATTACACTCTATGAAGACAGTCAAATATGTATATTTTCCCCTCATGTATATTTTCAGCGGCCCTGACAATCATGGGATTTGAGGTGGAAAAGGGAAGAATATGATAGAACAATGACAAAGTTGAAGATGAAAATAGCAAATAATATTTGTGTGTTTACTTTGCACTATGCACTATTCTAAGCACTGTGCCTATGCTGACTAATTTTTATCATAACTCTGTGATAGATTATATCCATTACACAGTATATAGAGATATTCCTTGTTTAATGACCAAGTTCCATTCCTGCACCTAGGTCATTTAAGTACATTGGTCACTGAATAAGAAATTGTACATAGTACATATACAATATTCAGAACAAAGAAATGGTCAAAGGAAACATCAACTTGATGATTTTGCTTTTATTTGCATCACTCTCACATGCAATAGTGTAATGTAAAACAGAACATAAAACTACAGTGCTATACTATACAGTACAATCAGCAAAAATTACAGTGCTGTACAAACAAGGTGTGCTGCACAAAAAAAGTCATAGACACTCTAAAAACAAGATGTACAGAACTGCACAAAAACAAAATAAAACAAAGACAGATTGGAAGTCCAGGTGCCAGGTCATAGGTCTGGATAGTCACTAAGGTCATAAATCAAAGAAAAAAATATATATATATAGTAAAATATATATACAGTATATATCTCCCTATTTTAGAGATGAGCACACTAAGAATAAGACAGCAAGCAATTTTTTCCCAAGCTCAAACACTAAATATAACTGATATTTCCTTTTACCAGAAACACATTTGCTATGTTCACATGCATAAGAGGGTATCTTTCCCATGTTTCATTACAATGCAAAGCTTCGTGCTGCCCTTCTGATTTGCATAAAAGAAGGAACTTTTCAAGCAAAATGTTCCATAATCATTTCAGTTCTCACTGGTGATCTTAAATGAAAGCTCTGAGAGGCCAAGGTACTTGTTAGCCTTATTTGCAATATCCCTAGCCTTTAAATCGATGCCAATTTTCATTTAAGTCACTAAATATAGAATGATTTTGTTTGTTAAATGAATGAGAAACTAAATTTGTTTAGAGTAAAAGGAACTCAAGTTCCCTCTGTGTGTTTGGGTTTTGCTGGTCCTAAGGTAGGGTCCCAAACCAGCCTGAAGGACAAGAATCTTCCAGCCCTGGAGATTCTGAGTGACCTGAAGCAGAGTCCAGGAGCATGTTCCTGTCGAAATTTCTGCTGCTGTGATTTTGAACAGGTGCTTTGGGTAGTTTGTAAGCCTAAGGATTCTGCCTAAATGATGTCATTCTGTTTCTGAGGGTACCACCTGTGTGGCTGGTACAAACATTTGCAAATTTTTCAGGCGTTATGCATAGTCCCTGGCCATGGCCACTATCTCTTCCAGAAAACCTCTGCGTTACACACAGCAAACTGAGGGCTGGGTGACTGCTTTACACTTCGGCTTCAGCTGACATCATAGAGCCTATAGATCTGGATCCTGCTGAGAAAAGCTTCAATTCATGCACCTCTTCCTCTACCACGTCCCCTTGTGTGAGTCTGCTGAATGCATAAATGACGGAACAAATGCCAAGATGGGCAAAATGAACCAGCCAGGCAGTTATGCAGAGCGGAAATGTTTCATAAGCCTCAGTTTGGCGTTGCACATAGTAGCATACAAACAATGACAAACAAAATTTATTAATATATCCTGTTTCCATCGCTTTCCTTCTGACTTAAAGAGAATTCTTATAACAGCTAATAATCTCTCAGTCTCAGAACCATTGTCTACTTTCTAAAACATACTTTACTTTTCTTAGCTATACTAGGACAGGTATGTCAACCTCAGAATTTAAAGGATCCTACTAGTCTTGCTGATATTTCTCCTTTCTTTTTCTCATTTTTATTCTAATCAGATAATTTGTACTCAGAAATCAGGAGTGAACATGAGTCATGGCTGGGAGAAAGGTTAGTAGTTAGAAATGATAGTCTATGATCCTCTTAGAGTCTGAAACAGAGTTTCCAAATCTTGGCACTTTTGAGCTTTTGAGCCAGATACTTCCATGCTGTAGGAGACCATCCTGTGCATTACAGATGCCTAAGCAGCATCCCTGGGCTCTAACTGCCCTAGATGGCAGAAGCAAACATTCCCCAATATCCTGTTATTAGTCATGACAACCCAAAATATCTCCAGATGTTGGCAAATGTCCCCTGGCATCAAAACCACCTCCAGGTGAGAACCACCTATCTAAAATAATTTTTTAACAATGTATTTTTAACAGATAGTTTGGTCAATATTATATATGGATGGGTAAGTTAATCGATAAATTTGTTTAAAAATCAAACAAAAATACAAGTTTCAAAGACGTTGTTTACTAAAAAAGAGCTAGTGGATACCAGGCAAAAGCTGAAATGGAATTTAATATAAATGAGATTTTATTCCCACAAAAATTATCAGTTGGAGGAAACATGAAGACTCACTGAAACTGTCACTTGGCAAAAACATCCAAAGGTAATGCATCTGCCAACATCTTTGTCCCTCATTTTGTGTGCTTTTTTTTAAACTTAAGGGTAGTTTTAATCTGTATGTTCCTAGTTCCTATAATCTACAAATCATCAAAACGCTGTTTTATAAGGGTATCTCATAAGCTTTGATGTCCCAGAAGCCTGGGCGCCCTTTTTTATGTGCTTATTTTCTTTTGAACCAGGAAATAGTGTTTTGCCAAAAGCAAATGGAACTTGAGCCTCAAAAGATTTGAGTTCCGTTTGAAACACAGAACCCACAAATTCTCTATAAGTTCTCAACTTGGCAAAATACATGCTCTCACCTTCCTTTAGCCCAATTCTTGGTCCTGTTTTGAACTGCACTTAGCAAAGTCCTATATGCCTAAGGGTTACCCCAAGAGAAAAAGAGGTGGGCCATAAAACTGAAGTTCTGACAGAATTGTGTTTTGAATTAGACTCATCATCCAAATGCCACACAAGGTAGAGGAGCTAAAAGGGAAGAAAAGAGAAATCAGCAAGTAACGTGCTCTTTGACTTTCCTTAGGTCCAAATCCAGCAAACAAGATATCACATCAAAGTTAAATTGTTTACAGATTAGATGACCTGTCCGTTTTTTTCCTTACCATTGATTTCCACAGTACAAAAATATTATTTCAGTGGCAAGGATGTAAACCTTATTCATAACAGGATTTCAACCACATCCTGAGAACGAAGCATCTCCTCAGATAGTGTGCTCTCATTTATATCGAAGGCATGCTGGTTTATTTGTCTGTGTTTGTCAAGGGGTCACAATATCAGGAAGCAGGAGATGGCTCATCAAAGCGTCTCTCCAAGCTCCCACTACTCATCAGTTAGACAGTACCTTGTTTTTAACATCAGGGCGGAAATGCATCTCCCCTGACCCATTGTTTGAAGCTTCCTTCTGTCTTTAACTTTTTGGAAGAAGTACTCAGGATTCGACTACTTTTTTCCAATAAGTAATTGTCACTAATTAATGCTCCTACTGCATACAAGAATGTGGACCTGTGACCCCAAATATTCTGGCCTGTATCTCTGGCCTTGGAGCAAAGATACTCTAATCTCCTGACACTACCCATACAGGTCCAGGTCATAGACACAAGGCTTCCCGCTGGGTTCCTGAGCAGGCCTCACTCTGCTTCAAAGCCACTGAGTTCAGTGGGGCAGCTTGACTTCAAGGAGAGAGTGGCATCTGGCCAGCGGATGCCTGTAGAGGTGAGGAGGTCTTTTTTGCAGAAGGTCTGGAGATCTCTCTGCAGAAGCCAGGGTATACAGAGCTATTCATTCCATGCCTCTGACTGAGAATCTGTTCTGTGCCAGGCTGTCTCCTAGGCACTACAGATAAAGTTGAATGAAAACAAGAGTCTCTACAAGGAACTAGAGAAAAGCTCAAGCTCAGCCCATTGTTAAGGTATCTTTTTACATGCAACTCAACAAAGTAGTCTTATTTTTCTATAGTAGTGTTGATTTTTTAAAAGATCAAGTTGGGGAGAGGTGCTTGTGACCTTTCTCAATAATAAAAATATAATGACCACATATATCCATTAATCCACTTCATTCCTCCATAAAATTTTTGTTCAGTTTCCTTGTCTTCCTCTCCCTTACTCCTCTTCTTCTGTTCTTTCTCCTCCTATTCTCTTCTCTGGTTCCTCCTCTCCTTTTTTGTCCTCTCCACTGACTCCGCCTCCTCCTCATTCTTTTTCCTCTTCCTCCTTTCCCTCCTATACTTCATCTCTTTATCTGACTTTCTCCCTCTCCTGTACACACACACACATATACACACACACAACACACACACACACACACAGGAATTTCTGATGAGCATAAGACTCAGAATAACTCCAGGATAAAAATATCTCTCTCCCACACCCATGACAAAAAATCCTAGAATACTGAAGATGCCTGTCCAAAATTCCTCCCTCACTTAAACAGGGTTTTATGTTTTACTTTTCCTCTAGCAGCAGATCTTCCTCCAAAATCAAACCACATTTGTACGTAAACATCACTGAGTTCATTTCAAATTGATAAAAGTAAATGTCTAACTTTTCAAAAAAGTAAAGACACTGAACTTCAAAATAGGTACACCATAGGTTCGGTGCTCATTTGTAAAACGATCTTCATGTTACAAATGTTGAGTTCCTTTGAATAGCTCTTGTCTATATTCCTTTTCAGATATTCTCAGGAGTTTAATTTCCAGTGTTCAAGAGGGTGTCACTGCTTGATAAATAAGGAGCAAGGATGTACTCTGTAACCAAGATGCTCAAGTGATAGAAACAAATCTCCCAGCTAAAGGGAGCTGTGCACACTTCTTTTCGGTTTATACTGCTGTGTGCACCCATGTAGCACTGCACATAGGAAAGACAGTGCTGCTAAATTCAAATCATCCTTTGTCAAGTAGGGTGAGTAATTCAACTCTTCTGTGCCTCAGTCACATTATCTGTAATATAAGTGGTTAATAACCATAGGCTACATGAGCTCACATCTTTGAAGCTATTAGAAAGCTCCTGGCCCATAGTAAGTGTAATACATGTGTGAAGCAGTATTTATATAATTATAAAACACACAGGGTAAAAAAAGAAAAATACATGACCCTATACTAAAAGGGAAAGCAGATTAGAGATACATTGAGAATAACTGAAAATTGACTTTCAGTCAATGTTTCTTTTTTTGAAACAGGATCTCACTTCATCATTCAGGCTGGCCCTAAACTCACTATGTAGTCCAGGCTACCCTTGAACTCACAGCAATCCTCCTGCCTCTGCCTCCCCTGTGCTAGGATTATAGGCATGTGCCAATATGCTCAGCTTAGTCAGTGTTTCTTGTACCACATTTTTGTCTCATCCAGTTGACTATAAAGTTATGAACACAAGAACCCTGTCTTTTCATCCATCTCTCACAGGCCCAAGACATAAAAGGCCCTCTACAAATATGGACTACATAAACAGACACACAAATTTGATTCTTTATTTTGAGAAATGCACTAAAAGTTATTTCTGTCGAGATGTCTACCACAAGTTCTATTGGCATTACTTATAATTAATAGTAAAATCTTTGCTTTATTGAACTGATTAGGGAATTTATAATTAACTCAGTAAGTGTTGCTTGGCTTTCTCTGCATACAAAAATGAAAGAACCATAAAGTCACACACATACCAGCTAAGTAGTCACAGAAATAGACTACTTCATGGCTTTAGATTCATAATCTAGTTGTTTCTGGAAATTCCACTGGGTTCAGGGAACTTAGCTGGGTAGTTAGCCGGATTCCGTTGACACTTTAGAGGGAGTTGTAGGGTTTTTGTTTTGTTTTGCTGTCTTTTTCCAACTGCAACTCAAACAAGTCTTCCAAAGTTGGTTATACTCTACAAAAGTGCTGAGTTAATATTTGTTCTCTGGAGTAAGTACAAGCGTTTCTTGGACTAGATACCATCAACTTTAATTTTATTTTTCTCGCATAAATGTTAAGCAAGAACTAAACAGATAACTTCCTTCTGTCACACAGCAATTCCACTGTGGTGGAACAAATTGTTATCTTATGTTTCACAGAGCAATTGTCCAATAATTCCTGTTAGTGGCTCCTTTCCAAATTTTTGCAAATGGCCTAGTCTTCCAGCCCTTGAAGCTAAGAGATAGAAGGAGGGGTGGTTTTGCTGTCAGTCAAGGGCTTGGCACCTTGGCACACTGGCTGCCCCTTCCCCACGACCAGTCTGCTCAGGAGGACCACGCCCCAGGCAAGCTGTCTGGGGACAACTGCTAGGAAAACTGCAAGCCCTGGAACTGAGCAAAGGAGGCTTGAAGTCATAAAGGAAAACTTCATACTGTCTTGGTTTGATCAACTGAATTATTAGGAAGTTTGGGGCAGAAGAAATAGGGACTTAAAATAAGAAGTTAATTCTTTTTTTTTTTTTTTTTTTCGAAACAGAGTCTCGCTTTGTAGTTCAGGGTGACCCTGAGCTCACTAGGTAACCCAGGCAAGCCTTGAACTCAACAATCCTTCTGCCTCTGTCTCCCAAATGCTGGGATTATAGGCGTGAGCCACCACACTCAGCAAATTAATTCTTTATAGTTGAAAAGCAACACCAAAATTTCTGCTTAGACACACACCAAAAATACATGTGTACACACACACACACACACACACACACACGACCTCCATTTCCCACCTCCTGTAGGAAATGATCTACAAACTCACCTCTTAGAGTTGGGCCAACTGATCTTTCCAGAAAGAATGCCCAAGCAGGAAGGGGGAATGGTACATCTCTCCTACCTACTTCCTTGTACAAATGACATCGATTTGAGGAACCTCAGCCTCAGTCTTGTGACCCCTTGGGGTCCCAACTCAGTTTCTGACACCAAACAGCCAAATTAGTTAAAAATGAATGTAGAATAGCTTGAAGTTAAAAATCAGTTCTACGCTCCAGCTTCTTAGGAGATGATGTAGCAGGGAATAGTTATGTCACATTCATTTTATTTCTTCTCTTTCCCCAATAGTAACAACAATTAGTCGAACCCAATGTATTTTTTGAAGATGTAGGAGAACCACAGTAGAGGAAGCACTTCCCCCTGTAGCAAAAATGTCCAGACTTTTTAAATTAAAAAACTAAAAAAGGGGATTGACATTGTAGCTCAGTGGTAGAGCAAAAGGCCCTCAGTGTGATCCCCAGCAGTATCCCTGTACCCCAAAGAAGACAAACACTACAAAAGATAGGACTATAGACAATTTTTCTTTTTTAAGTATTTCAGTACTTTGTGGGGGAGGGGTGGGGGGGGTTCTTTTTTTTTTTTTTTTTTTTTTTGAGACAGGGTCTCACTTTGTAGTTCAGGCTGGCCCTGAGCTCACTATGTAGCCCAGGCAAGCCTCGAACTCAGCAATGCTCCTGCCTCTGCCTCCCGAGTGCTGAGATGACAGGAACGAGCCATGTATGTTTATAATCTTGTGATAAATACGAACTATTTGAATAATGAGTAAATACATGTTTGTGTCTATGAGGGTGTTCATGTGCATACACACTCCTGACTTGACTTCAGTGTTTTCCTGTGAGTCTTGCTGAAAATGCGGGTGCCTCTTTGGTAGGTCTGAGATGGGCCTGAGTGGCTGCATTTCTAATGGGCTCTCAATGATGCTTACACTGCTGGTCCTCAGACTGTTTTGAGAAAGAGAGTATATTGTGTAGAGCTGGTTGGGTTAAATGCTACACCAGGGGTCTTACTCTCCTGCCACACAAATGAAGTTAAGAACTTGACCCTAATGCTTTAGAAATAACAACCAAAGACAGAGAAAAGCAAGATAGCTTGTAATGTGGTTTGTTGTGCATTGGTTTTTCTCTTTCGAGTGACTGTGGTCTGTGAAAACACAGAGACTGATGAGAGGAACAGGATAATCAAGGAAGCAAATTTCACACTTACAATGGTTCCAGCCTAACAATGAACAGCTCGCCTGACAGCAGTCTATGCTGAGGAATCTTAACCAGTCCTGACCCGGGAAACCTTGACTCAGGCAGTCTTGGAACAACTGCCTCTCCTCCCCCTCGTAAAGCAAAAGGATGCTTACTCTTTATAGCCTGTTCCTGGACTCTTAGCTCCACTGCACTGAAATTTTTCCAAGCTTTCTCCTCCCCAGACAGTCCTTGGGCTTTTCCTCTTCACTCCCTACAGCTCCCTCTGCCTTCCTGTTCAGGGTCATCAGAATGGGAATATGATTTGAGGGCTGGGAGGGTAGCTCAGTGACAGAGCATTTGCCTAGTATATGTGTATAAGCAGGGTTCTGAGTCAATCCTCAGCACTAAAAAGAGAAGGGAAGGGAAGGACAGAAAGAACAAATACGCCTATGGTATATCTATACATATATAGATATATATTAATATATATATATATATATATATATAGTTAATCTCATTTTAGAAATGAAATTTCCACAGAGAAATAATAAGCAACTTGCCTAAGGAGAAGGCCCAACTGGTGACAAAGCTCATCCGAATGCAACACATATGCACATGCGCACATGCAGGGTATCTTCTGCTTACTGCCATAAACATTTCAGATGTCTGCTAAAGCATGCGTGCCTTAGGTCTGGCAGTATACACGAAGTGGGTGAGCTAAGGAACTACAAGTGGGGTCATGTGGCCTTAACAGAGACCACGCAGAAGAAAGGGAAATGGCATGAGAGTGGGGAGAGCCTTGCCCTGTAAGCTTCGTCTTGAGCATCAGGCAACTGCGAAGGTTCACCATCATCTAGCTAGAAAGGGGAGACATCGAAGCCGTTTCAGCACTCGCTTGGACAAAGAGGAGGAAGATCAGGAACAGTAGTGAGGAACTGGAGTTGATCCCAAAAGCAGGAGGACCAGATTATATTTCATGACTCTTGCTACATTTTATAGAATTTGTCAACCTTAATCATTTCTGCCATTCACTTTATCAAAAGTAGAATAAAATATAGCTGATAGTGAGGGATAGCTAGACAAGAACTAATAAATACACTTCACCATTGCTTGCACCAGTAAAATGTAACTGACCTCAAAACATCAGAATAATTCAGCCTTAGTCACAGTAATTTGCATTTTGTTTCCTTGCTTCGTGTGAAGCGTGTAGCACAAATCAAATATTTGTGCAGTGTGATAGTAGTGATGAAAAATAAATGGACATGTCTCACAGATGATGAAACTGATGGGAAGCGTAGGGTGGTCAAGGATCACACCAACGTAACAGTGCCTCTCAGGCCAAAGAAAGTTGTTTTCTCCTCTCAGTAGCAGTATTTTGTTAAAACTGGTAACCTGTCACCTAAACCTCACAAACTGAAAAGAAAAACAGGTCCACTCTTCCTCTAGTTAAGACAATCAGCTATAAAAGCCAAACCAGATCTGAGCCAACCAGAGCTGCCCCCTTGCAAACGATGGTGGCATTTTCACAGTTAATTTTGCTGCCATTTGTGCCTGGATTTATCGTGGTTTGGAAAAAGTAAATCGAGAGGCGAACACAGCCCTTGCTGCGGAGTCCACCAACCGCGGCTCACCCCAGCCGGGCTGGATATTTAGTGCCGCCGAGCAGAGAAGGCCGGAGAGAGCCAGGGGAGGGATTACTGCGCGATGCCGCCCATAAATCACGCGCGCCACTCCACACAGCTCACGTCTCACAAATAAGGCCAGGCTCGAGAGGTGTCACCGCTACACAAAAGGAAGCGGAGCCCTGGACGCCCCCGGCCTCCTGGTCCTCACATCCTGATCTCATAAAGCATGGAAGAGCCTGGAGGTTTTCTCTCATTCTTCTGCCTTCGCAGTATCTGGCACGCGTCACCTGGGAGAAGTCTGGACACCGGGTATCTTTAGCCAAAGCGAGTCACCGCCAACCTTTAATTCCAAAGTCACTGCTCACGTGTTATTTAACTAGCACGGCCCTGACCCTTGCTGACCCTCCTTCCCCTGAGCCCAAGGGGACAAACCAGAGGCATCAGGTGACTACCAAGCAAATATCCGGACACCCCCCACTCTCTCCTTCTGCTCGCGAAATATGCCTTAGAAAATGAAAAGCAGGGGGATTTAAAAATGACTTAATAAAAACAAACTTGCTTCCTTTTCAAAGCAAGGAAGCTTTGAAGTGTGAACCTGTAGGGGGCGCTAGTCAGAAAGGCACAGAGGATGAAAACCGTGGGATTCAGAGACTAAAGTGAAAAAACAGCGCCTGGGTGTCCCCCTGCTGAACCAGCCCTAAGACAGTCATCACCTCGATTCCTGAAAACAATAGCAGCTTCTTGTTTAAAATGGAACTGCACCTGTTAGAATACGTGTCAACAAACAATTGCTTTGTTTTTCATATTAGCCATCCCCGCTGAAGCAATGGGACTTCCTGAAGTGAATACTGGAAGGCTTATTCTTAGAAGGGGACAGAATTCTCATTTGAACACAAGGCCCAGAGGCCAGAGCATGGTCATCTTCCTTCCTTCTTTTGTACTCCTTAGTGTTCATCTTATTTGGTTTTCAACAGGTTTATTTCCATTGCGGCCTTCTGGCTCCCAATGCCCACAGCGCCATATTAGGCAAATAAGTTCATATTTCTGTTTCCTATCCTTGAATGACAAAGGCCTTTAATTGCTGTTCCACCATTTCAAATACTTCTCAGAAGATTCTTTCCTCTTCTGTTGAAAGATTTGGGATGAAGCCTGAGACAAATCCTTTGCCAAGCGTTCACTCACTGCTAAATCACTTGGCTCTTTCACTTCAGTCATCTAATTATGATGTCTGCTTCCAGCTTTTCTATCACTGTTTGATGTTTGTCAGTTGAACAAATTGGGACACTTTTAAAAGGAGCTATTTTGAAAGAAAAAGGTGCTTGGTTGTGATTAAAAAGTGTCTTAAATGCTTCAGCCAAGGTTGTCTCTATGGGCCAGAAGTAACCACGGCCAAAATATCCCAACGAGGGCAGAATATGAAATGTGGAGAATACTTATCACTTCTATCAAAGTCCTGCCAGGCCCCAGGCTCGCAGGAGTAACCACAGGTCCAGGTTTCTGATGTAGATTCTCATGCAGCCCTTGCTAGCAGTAAGCGCTCAATAAGGAACTGGGATCTGATTACCTTATAGGGTCTTTGGTTTCTTTTGTGTCAGTGGAAGGAACAGAAAGCGAAATTCAGTGATTGTACATCCTTGTAAAAATGAAAAAGTAACATGAAAAGTATAGATAACAGGAGAAAGGGTGCAGGGCTTGAAATCTGCATTCAAAGAACAGTGCGGGGCCAAGACGCATAATAGATATTGTGAAATAGGAAGAAAGTGTTCAAGAGGAAGGGGAACTGGAGGGGATGAAAAAAGAAGGGAAAATATAGAAACAAAGCGTATGTAATTAGGAGGGGCAGAGGGGTCATAGGGAGGGCAGGCAAATGAAAAAAGAATAGCCAAGATATATCATGTACAGGTACAAATGTCCAGTGATGAATGTGATTGTAATGTACACCTAAAATGTACCAGTAAACTCAATTTAAAACTAAACAGAGCAGTGTGATTCAGGGAAATGCACTTCACCTCTCTGAGCCTCAAATTCCTAATCACTAAAGTGGTGCTCCAGGGCTGGCTTTCACCTCAATTTCCTTTCCTCTTAGAAAGCCTAATATAACTATTCTGGCCAACAAGGAATTAAGACCAATTAAATCATAGCATATCAGATAGTACTGAGAAATTTTGCTGTTTTTTTTAAAACTACTTCGCTTGACATTTCTTAATCTCTTAATTGAGAGCTTACTTATATTTTCCGTACCTCAGTATCCTAATCTGTAGACTGGGCATATTAACAGCACCCATTTTATAGAGTTGTGGAGATGAAATGCACTGATTTGTGTAAGTCTTTAGAGCAATGCTTGTCCTGTAGAAAGTGCTCGAATAATACAGTGAGTGATCATAAATAGTACTAGCTATTGTAAAAAAAAAAGCATTCATTTGGTTGTTTATAATATTTCTGGAAAGTAAACACATGCAGGTAGGTGATGCTTATTGTAACATCTTCAAAATATTGGCCAGTAGGTATCCGGGACATCCACAGTGCTGTTCTGCCCTGTCTCTGTCAGCTTCCACCACTGCTTACTGTCAGTGACCTAAGAGGTAAGGTAAAGCTCAGAAGAGAAAAGAAAAATTGTTAAGAGATGGGACATTAGCCATCAAATTCAAAAGATGACCAGATGCGTTTCAAGCACTCCATATACTCTGTCTATACTGCATATTTAGTGCTGTCTCATAGGTCCCACCAGAGTCAGTTCATTCTTTTTTTTTTTTTTTTGAGACAGGGTCTCACTTTGTAGTTCAGGCTGGCTTTGAGCTCACTATGTAGCCTAGGCAAACTTTGAACTCAGCAATCCTCCTGTCTCTGCCTCCTGAGTGCTGGGATTACAGGCGTGAGCCACCACACCCGGCACTGTGATATGTGGTATTGATTGCCAGTGGGCGTGAGTCTCCATGCCCAGCATTGTATGTGGTCACCGGGGATTGAACTCAGGACCTTGCACTTGCGAGGCAGGTGCTAGAACCACTGAGCTAACCCTCCAGCAGAGTCAGTTCATTCTTTAAAAAAGGATTGGAGGCTAGAGATTTAGATCAGTGGTTCCAGTGCCTGCCTCGCAAGTGCAAGGTCCCTGGTTCTATCCCAGTAACCACATATCACAACACCAGGTGTGGTAACTCATGCCCACCAGCAATCAGTACCACACCCCACAATGCTGGGCGTGGTGGCTCACGCCTGTAATCCCAGAACTCGGGAGGCAGAGGCAGTAGGATTGCTGAGTTCAAGGCTTACCTGGGCTCAGGTGAGCTCAGGGCCAGCCTGAACTACAAAGTGAGACCATGTCTCAAAAAGGGGGTGGGGTTGAACCTACATAAACCTGCATATTTAATATCCAAATTACTTTAGGCCACACACACACACAGAATATTTTTAGACTAAGAGAAAATAGCTCTGTGCCTGATACTATTATGAAGCCTTATATGTCTCATAAACCTCAATATACTGTGACCCCAATAAATCTCACAAAACATACCAACTTTGACCTACATGCAATGATTTATGTCATTAATTGTTGAGGTAATTTTGTTGGAATAAAAAGTTAGCTAATATTGGTAGAAATTAGTTCACCTGATTAAATCATTCCTGCTTCTCTTTTATGGAGCTTCCATTGTGTGTCTGGCACTGCCCTGGCACCAGAGTTGCAAAGATAAAATCAAATTCTCGTAAAATCATACTCTTTTGGACTCTCAAACACTATCACACAGTGCTTAAGAGCACAGGCTCTATGCTCATACTGCCCCAGGTCAGAGGCACTAGAAGGAAGAACACAGCAGGTAATTCATAAAAATCTTTTCCCACTTCACAATTTGTTCCCAATTCAGTCCACTCCCAGATAGAGGTTATTCACTGATGATATTTTACCAGTTTAAAGATGAAATGGAAAGAGTAAAGTCAGAGAGCTGGGGGTGTAGCTCAGTGTTAGAGAACCTACTGAGCAAGGGAAAAGAAAAGAAAAGAAAAGAAAAAGTCAAACTACTGAAAGCCACATCTTTTCCACATATGTTTGTGCCACGTACAACTAGAAAGGAAGCAACATAAAGTACAGATCACGGAGACGTGACAAGTCACCACGCAGTTAGCAGCGGAGACCCCAACCTGAACTCTTCAGCACTGAGGACCTGAAAGTCCCTCTGATTAACTTTGAATGTTCAACACTTGCTTATCATAGACCGAACTTACACAAGCCACATATAAATCCCAACAACCATGAATGGTTTATTCAAACTGACAAAAAGTAATGTGGAAAAGTATCATAGTTACAACATCCAAAACTGCCTGTGTTTTCCTTTTCTAGTTCAGTGTGATCTCTAACTAAACGATAACACTTCATAATAATGTGATCGAGTATTACTGCACATTAATTTTCTAAAACTGAAAATGTTTTGTTGAACAAGCAGTTCTAAGAGTTTGATGATTCACATGACAGTCAAATACTAGTAAGAACCCAGATTTTCATCTTGTGGAAAATATAGATTAGTACTCTAATACATGTTGAACTACTTTTATTGGACCGTTTGTGGCTACAGTTTCCTAAACACATATGTATTGAATCAGGATCATTTGGGATCATTAATTCTCTTCTACCTTAAAAACTGATTACATATAACAACTACCAAAAAAAAAAACCCACAAACTTCTAGACAGAAAAAATTCTGGGTCTCCTAAAATACAAGAACACAAATATTTCCTCTAAAACTCTGAGTCTCCTAAAATATAAGCACAAACACATACACACACCCTTCTGGTCATTACTGTAACAAAAACAAAACAAAACAAAAAAACTACTTCTTAAGATGTTCCTCACCTCCTTTCCTCATTTTTTCTCATTCTTTTCCCAAGCTGCTCATTCCAACGATGCCTTTAACTCTGATGAGTCTTATTAAACACGACTACTTAATTACCATCAATCTATTATGCTATGTACTTCACCCTCCACTGACACATTGGATCCCATTATGTGTCTGACCTTTAACGGTCATCAAATCAAAGTCACTCTGGTCAGTTCAGGCCAGGCCTGACACATGCCCAGGTCACTGAAATGAAGGCACAGGGGCCTCACATACCACGTTACCCTGCCCTTCATTTAACACCTTTGTCAATAGAATTTCACAACTGCAAAACTGCCAGGTTTCTCGCTGGTTTGGAGAGAAAGCTGAAATAAATAATTACATACATGCTGACCAGCACTGCTTTTTTATATAACTGGTGCCTCCCCACTAGCATAATACACTGGCCTCTTAGACATTTATATCAAAATATTTGGCTGGAAAGTGAGAACATATTTCTTAGACAGCCCTCTGGAACTTCCTGAGCACTCCATACTGGCAGAGTCCCCTGAAGATATCCCAAGACAACTGCAAATGGCCACAACAATAATGCCAAGCAGGTGGCTGCCTTTCACTGAAAGGTAACTCCATGAAACATTCTGGGTTCACAGACTTAAGAGCCACCCCCTGACAAGAACTGCTGTTCAGGCTGCTCTATCTCAGCGCAGCATGCTGAAAAATGCTCTCCCTCAACCTAATGAGACAGCCATTTAGAATCAGGAGGCTCTTCCTGGCAGTGGGGCCTGGTCATTGTTACTCACCCATCGGGCTTCCCTGGGGGTAAACATGGAGCTGTTTTCCCAGACCAAACATGGACCCTCCCTCGAGGTAGCCAGACACCGTGTCTGGTGTGCACAAACATTTCGACTTCTGACTGGACAGCCCGACCTGGCAGTGTCTTCCCTTTGCTTTACTTTACTAATGTGTGTGTATTTTTACCAGCCCCTCTGGGAAAACTGCCCTGCTTTATGGCAACTTGTCACTGACAAGGAATTTCTCATCAAGATTGAAATCTCTGACCATCCCCAACCTCCCAATCCTTCTGAGCTTCAGAGCTGAGGAAGGAGGAGGCTTGCCCTTGAAAATAACCGTGGCTTTAGGAAGCAGGATTGTGGTTCCTTCAGGGTTATGATGCAGAAAAACCCACCCACAGTTGCCAAAAGGCAATACAAACATTTGATATGTAAAAAAAATGAATAGTGAGAGCTACTTATAAGAAAAAGATCTTTTTGCTTGGGTTTATTTTTTAACTTTCAGATTCTCTGCTTTCCAAATGAGTATTTGTTATCTTTTTCTCACACTTCCTTCAAAGCATATATTCATCTGAGATGAAGAAATACCTCTCCTATTTAATTCCTCTCTTCTCTCTCCCTTTCCTGGTAAAGCTGTTTCCACAGAAGTTCTCTCTTCCACCAGGCTTTTAAGCTGTGCCTAATAAATACTAAATGTATTTCACGGTCTTAACTGTTGGATCACCCATAAAGCAACCCAACCTTCTAATAATTGTATCAGTTATCCGGCTGAAACAAGCTCAGTTCTGTGAAAAATATGGAGTTTCACTATGTGGGAAATGGGAACACAAATAATAAATCAGAAAGAAAGACTTCAATCCCATTATCATCTTTCATCTGAAAGAATGAAATTCACAGTCTTTCCACAAATCACTCCCCTCGCTATTAAATGTCTTCCAAAAGACTCTAAATGTCTTCTAAATTGAAGTTAATTGTTAAGGAAGGATACGCTCAGGTGATCTGTCATTAGGGCCTGTAAAAACACTTGGTAATGTGAGTTTTCATTTCCATATAAGAATCTCAAAGCAACTGGCCAACAATCGGACATTATTACCATATGGAAAGGGGTGATCTGAAGCACTTATCCCATGATAAATACGGACTTCCCCCATCAGACAATTCGTCACCAAAGAAATTTCCAACATTTGAAACCAACATTTGAAAAAACAATACATAAACTGTTGTTTGGTACATAATTTTCTGTAACAGCAATTAAGCAACTCTCTAAAAAGCTCATTTTATTCACCTTCTGTTCACTTATGGAAAGGGTAGTTGTGATGGGAAAAAAGTCTCTAATATTTCCCTGAGACCTTTTTCCTTGGCTTAAAATCAGAATACAATACCAGAAAGAATTCAGATGAGTATGATGTTGTATTGAGGTTATATTACATCAGCTGAATCTTCTTGCTTTTATAGTTAGAATAATTTATTCCTACCCTCCTAATTCAGAAGACCTATCTTTACTTCCATCCGTGATGTTATCAGAAAAATTTCTATGGTGCCATGTGTAATGTTTAAATTACTCTGCCCAATTAAAAAGGTACCAATTGGGATTAATAAAAGGGAGGGCCTGGGAGAAAGTAAGTACCCTCTTGCTTTAATATAACTCTGCCTTCATTGTAGCTAACGAAGAGTTTGGCAAATCATGAAGTTTTAGAAAATACCACATCTCTTTTTCCTCTCATTCGGCCCAAAAGCCTTCAACCCATCTCATTAGTTTACTGAGATAAACGGCTCTGCAGGGAGCAAACAGCTCAGAGGTTAGCTCTGTGCCCACCCACATCAGCCCTCCTCTCCCTCCTAGTACCAGCAACCTCAAGTTTTCAAGGGTAGCAGTCTTCCTTTATCTTTACACTTAAAAGTGTCTGTTTCTAGTAACAGGCTTCAGAGTCCACCTTCTACCTAATTATTACAGAACTGTTGGGGTCCTGGAAGATTCCCTTTATCTGTTCTCTGCTCTTTCATAATCCCTTGTATGGATTCTAAGGGTTCTTTTCTTGATTGTTTTTCCTTTCTTCTCTTTGTCTGCTTCTCCTCTTCCCAATATCTCCAATGAGATGAGGTTTTTGCTTTCTCTGTTCCTAATTTGTCTCCATAAACATCATGCCTTGTAGAGAGGTGTTTTCTCTCGCTCTCTCTCTCTCTCTCATTCTCTCTCCCTGTCTATCTGCCCTCTCTCTTTATCTCTCCCGACCTCCCTCGCTCCATCTCTCATTCCCCCCACAATATGTGAGGATTTTGTGCATGTTCAGTGTATCCCTAAAACTGATGTCTCACCTTAAAGGAAGACTAATCAATTAACCCTTTTAAGTTCTGTTTAAAACAAGTTACAGCAGACAAAAAGCAGTGGTGCACGATCCTTTAAACAGTGTCAGTGTATTTCTGTGGAAAGACCCATTGACAGGTTTGCAAGAAGAGTGCCTTATGAAAGCAGGTGTACAGGCCCAACAAAAATGGCACTGCTCCGTGAGGTTTGAGGGAAGATGTGAAAACCATTTAATGTGGTTGGCCTTTGCAGAGTCTGGGAGAAAAAGGCAGTAGTGAAAGCCATCTGCTGCCAAGATACAAGCACAGCTATTATACCTCTCACTATTCACATGATCATACCCGAAACTGATATGGAGCAAAGTTACCTAACAGTTTAATTAATGCTTTTCCACAGTGCATTAAACACACACTGTCATGAGTCAAGCAGAAGAAAAATATATTGTTTTTTACATTGAATTTCATACAGGTTGTAGTTTAACTCAAAAAAACATGTTATTTTTTAAAATACATAAAATTATTCTTCCACACACAAAAACTAAACAATGAGTCTAGAAGTTGGATTATTGAAATCCTGATAATCATAGACCCCCAATGGCAGCATCTGAAGCTAAACTCTTGGAAGTGCTGAAATAACTGACACTACTTTGACGCACCCTCCCCCTCACTCTTTTTTTTTTTTTTTTTTGCGGTGCCAGGGATCGAACTCGGGTCCTTGCATGTCCAGGATCAGTGTGGTACCACTTAAGCTAAATCCCCAGCTCTCCCTCATTCTTTCTTTTCTCTTTCTCTGTTTAGGCCAGTCGTGCTTCTTAGCATTAACTCAGGAGACAGACTAATGGCCTTCTCAAACATCCTTCACCATAAAGCACTTATAAGTCAGGGCCATTAGAAAATCAGGAGGGGGCCAAGCCCTGGTTTACAGTTCCAGGAGGGAGCAAAGAAAGCTGTGATTCACACCACAGATTGCAGTGGGGCTGCAGTCAGGGAACGGGTGAGGTGGACGCCTCCAGGCTGCCTCCCTAGACATAAGGCTCAAGCCCAGGGAGAGCTGGGGGCACCGAGAGCCCAGAGAACAGCTCTCCATACCCAAGAGCGCCCCCAGAGAAAACGGCACCCCTTTAACCTGGGTTTCCTGCCGCCTGTGGAACTTCGGTAAGCCCCTCTCCGCTCGGAGGCAGGAGTTCCCAGCCCCTTGGTATTCCACTCCAACTGCTGGTTTTACACCTGCTGCAGGGAAAGCCTCGAATGTCTTAGCCACATTTGGAAGTAGTTCATTAGAGAGGTTCTAAATGCGTATTTTTAAAAATATTTTTAAAACACTCAAGAGTTTTATAGTACAGGAGAGGCCTATAAAAATAAAGTACTTTGCTAACTATATGGAAGGAAATTTTTCAGATTAATTTTTAGTGCACATTGTTGCTTCTGAGGGTTTTTGTTTAATTTTTATAGTGTTCAGGTTTACATTCATCATTCTATTAAAAGATTAGGTTAGGTTTAACATTTATGGATCACCTTTCCTTTGCAAGGTACTTGGCTGGGGATCCAAAGATGAATGAGAGCTGGCGGCCCTGGACAGGAAGCCCACAAAGTGGTGAGACACCAACAACTATCTGTGCACAACATCGTGGTGAACACAGGAGGCACCGGAGTGTCTCAGGGGAGGGAGTGGCTCATTCCATGGGGCAGAGAGAGCACAAGGTTTATGCTGACAAGGTGGGTCAGTAAGGGTCCAAACAAGAGGCAGGAAGCGCTCTGGGTCTTAAAGGATGACTCAGAGTTCTCCACAAGGGGCCCAAGCAGACAAGAAGTCCTGTTCACCTTGAGATGCAGAACGAAGGCTTGGAGACCAGGGACACAGATACTGTAGCTGACCAGTATCTCTCAGCTGTTAAGCCCGAGGAAACAGAAACCAGAGTGGGAAAATATGTGACATTATTTTTTGGCCATTCCACATTGATAAACATCCTACACCAGGCAGTGTAGCTCACTAAAGAATCAAGCTGTATGTAGAACCAGAGTTGTTTTCGGTGGTGTTTTACAACCCAAAGAACTCAAGGCATTTAAAGAATAATACCATTCCCTCCACTCCCGTATTATCTTGCTCCTCCTCGGGAAAAAACTGTGCCTACAATGTTTACAAATAACAATTATATGATTTTTGCATTTTAAAAAATCTTTACAAGATTTATGTCTTTGCTAAAATCAGAGTACCATGCAGATGGGATGGTTTTATAATGAAGCACAATTTTAAAGTTCTCTGATGGGCTTTGCTCAAGCTTCCATGTAGCTTTGTTATAGTACATGCACCTTCACCTGTAGAAAAACTCCCGAGATAAAATTTGAAGCTCTTCATGTATGCAAAGCTAAAGAAAATGGACCCACGGGCATGTGACTACCTCCCACCCAGTACTTCCTAAATGTTTATCCAATCAACATCAAATAGTAAACTAACAGCTACGGATCCTGAGTTGACAGCTTCTTCTGTCAGAACAGGTATCTTTTAATTAAACGAGTGTTCTCAACAGTGAGCCTGGAAAGCTGTGTGCGTACGAGAACGTACCCGCAGGTAGCACCCTGTGGAAAGGCCATTCCCCTCCAGGCCTCCGTGGCCCCTAGAGCTATGGATGGCTAAAGACAAGCAGTGAGCTGTGCTGCCAGTCACTCTGTCTCCACCGCTGCCACAATGGTCCCTTTCCTGGGTTTTGCTCCCTCTTTAGTTCGCTAAGCAGAGTGGAGTTCTGGGAGACACCCTTCACCGCCTCAGCCACTGCTGGCCAACTGGGCTACACACAGTGCCTGGTCATCCATCACGTGGGGCCTCCTGAGACGTGCAGAACACCAGCTCCCACTGCCAGCCCAGTGACGCGGCCCTTCCTCAGACCCTGGCTAAGAGGAATCCGGCCTGCTCCTCCACCGGCCCCCTGAAGTGTCCCGGCAGGACTGGCAGATGGAGCAAGAACAGTGAGTGATGCTCTCCACACAGGAAGGAAAAAACTGCTCTCTCTCCTTGGACAGGACAGCACACGGCAGCTTTTCACCATAACTCCTGTACCACTTCAAAGTCATCAGTGTCTACTATGTCCCTGACCATGAGGAAAGCCAAACCCCACAGCAATCCGAGCTCTGAAAAGAAAAAGGTCTTTGTTTATGCACAGGTGCAGAGAATTCTGGATAAACAGGCTCAGAGTTTTCTGGGACCTAGTATGCAGCTGTCTCAGAAAGTTACCTGGGTTGATCAAGTGCCATGAGTGCGTAGTCTGTGTCATTACTCCCATGAGCTTCACCGAGTACGGGGAGAAACGTACTATTCTACACATTCTGCCCCCAATTTCATCTCCATGACCCTTTGCTCATCAGCCTGCAGGACAACTTTCAGCCCCAAATGGAGAAGAAAGGTTAAGTCCTGACACTGTATATGGGGAGCACACTGACCGCCTCCTCCAGCAGCCAGCCAAATCCGACTGTGCCTTGCTCCACAGCGGTGGTGCCTGCAAACCCAACACACCTCCAGGCTTCTGGTCATAACTTGGCTTCAAACCTCAGCCTAAATTCTTTTATTTATTTATTTATTTATTTTTTGAGACAGGGTCTCGCTTTGTAGTTCAGGCTGGCTCTGAGCTCACTCTGTAGCCCAGGCAAACCTGGAACTCAGCAATCCTCCTGCCTCTGCCTCCCGAGAGCTGGGATTATAGGCGTGAGCCACCACACCCGGCACTGTGGTATGTGGTATTGATTGCTGGTGGGTGTGAGTCACCATGCCCAGCATTGTATGTAGTTACTGGGATCGAAGTCAGGCCCTTGTGCTTGGGAGGCAGGCGCCGGAACCACTGAGCTAAATCTCTGGCCCCTCAGCCTAAATTCTTAAAGATTTTTAAAGATTTTCATACTTATGCATCCAGTATTTCCCAAACTTCACCTATCCCAGCTACTCCTTCACAAATGTTTGTGTCACCTACGGTACAGGTACTTAGTGACTCTCTTCTTTCACTCAGTTTTGCCTCTCAAACTGATTTTAAAAGAAAAATTTTAAGTTTAAAAAAAAAGCATATCTTTTATAATAGAAAGCATAGTAAAAAAAAAAAAAAGTAAAAACAAAAAGTTCTCAAATTCTAGTTAAATTCTGTTACCCAACTGATCTTCTCTGTTTTTGTACAACAGAGAAATCAGTACTTGTAAGTCACATTTAATCTTTCAGTTATTGGAAAGAAAAGCTTAAAAGGAAATGACTTCACTTCTTAGTTCAAGGCTGAATACTCGCCCCATAACCACTAAAATTCTCCATTCTAAATCATCCCTCCTCCGTTCTAGTCTGTACCTCATGCTTTAGGAAAGCCCATGCTCATTACACAGAAGTACAAGGATGACTTTGTTTAGATTTTTTTTGCTATTGTTTTGCTTTCATTTTTCATATTTCAAGGAAATTACAGCATTGTGACCTTGTCTCTATCATATACTTAGCACCAGTTCCACAAGTCACTTAATTTAGGGGTAAAGTCTACCTCAACGAAACCCAGTTTAAACCTAGAGCAAGTAGATGCCACAGGCTACTGTCTTTTCTCACTTATTTCTTCCTTTTTGTTTCTCTAGAACCAGTCTGGTGATCATTTACATATATAAGTATATTCAAATATATTCAAAATAAAGCAACACGATAATCTCTTCATGATCACATGAGATTCATTCAAAAAGAAGCTACAAAATTCAGTGCCATAATCTGTCATGCAAAAGAGTCTCTTCCTTTACCAGCCATCATCTGGCATCCATCAGTCCTTCTTAGAACACGTTATATTTATAGACCCACTTTACAAATGGGACAACTCAAACTAAAGGTAAAGATAGTCATCCAGTTACAGAGTATTATCTTGAAATATATACATGTGTTCCTTTTTAAAGAAAAGCTAACTCAAGTCCAAAGAAGTAGAGAGAGTTCCTTAAGACAACAGACAAGTGGTAATAATGAAAATTACAGAATCTCAATCATATTCTTTTGAATCAAACAGTACTGCAGCCAGCACCCCAACTCTCATATGCAAAGAGAAATACCATTTTATATCTGCCTATCACCACTAAATATTACGTTCCTGAAATTCTTTGTGAAATTCATGGTACCTGATCTCAGGGACTTCAAGTTATAACTCTCTTTTTTAAAATTTGATTTTCTGAGGCTCTGTCTCAGCAAACATTTTAAATCAAAAGGAGAAAGGCTACATATACTTTGTGAACATTTTGTAGGATATTTATTCTGTATTTATTGGCCCTACAGTCTCCAACACTAGGTTCATTGTATTATGCAATAGTGTCAACAAATGCTATGCACTAAAAGAAGAAAGCACTAGGTCTATCATCTGCTTTCTGTCCCACGGAGCCTCCTAATCAATCTTTTCCTGTGATAACTTGGGGACTGAGAATACATTGAAAGCAACACAGAATTCTGTGAAGTTGCCCATTCTCCAAAGGCATTTAAAAAAAAATCACAAAACAGGAAGTTCCAAGCCATTGAAACTCACTGGTATATTTGCTTGAAAGTCTTCTGAAACAACAAAACAGTACACGGCTATCCAGGCAAGCAGACCATTATAAAAGCAGATGTTTTACTCACTTCCACCTCAGAGAAACACATTGTCAATTTAGTTAACATTCTCTGGTCGTTTGAACAAGCTTCTCAGGAAGTCAGCAATGATATAACTCAAGTACAATATGATCCTTATGTTCCCATTTATCTCATACTTGTACATCTTAGCAGAAGATAGATGTGTGTGTGTGTGTGTGTTAAATGAATTAAAAGAAGAAACATGCTGGCAGCTGAACTACTCACTCTTACTAAAATGTCAATCCATAGGAGCGGGATTCAAGGAATAAAAGGTGCTTGGAGGGTGGAGTTTTCATCACGCATGGATTACACTCCTGCCGAGGGTCTGGCACTGACTGCTCCCCACAGCAAGCTCATAATTCAAACACACACTCCCCAGGTAGATCAACCCCTCAGAAAACAGTCCCTGAAACATATCGACATTCAGTGTCAAAAGCCTTCATTTGCCTTTTGCAATGACTGGCCTCATTGTTGGTTAAAGTGACCATGTGTTGTGTCAACCAGCTGAAGAAGACAGGCTGAGGTTGGGGCTCCAGAGGAAGGGGACAGAGGAAAATGAAAGAGAGAAGGGAAAGGGAGCAGTCAGAAACAAAGTAGGACAGAAAAAGAAAAAGCAAGAGGGAGGTAAACAGTGGTGATCTTGAGCAAAGGGGAGCTGAGAAAAGATGTAGCTGATGTCTATACCACAGCCTGCTATTAGAGAATCCATCCTATGGCACAGGGTTGTTGAGTGGGCTTGAAAAGGACCACAGACACAGGACAGGACCCACAGGACGGAGGACACTGTGCTGCTGTGAGCATTATGATAAGAGAGGAAAACTGCACTATGGACTGAACCAACTACAGGTCCTCTCAAAACAAATAGGCCTTAGTCATTAAGCTGTATTCCCAAATTTCCAGAATATTCTGATGTGTGTATGTGTGCGTGTGTGTGTGCGTGTGCATGTGCGTGTGTGTGTGTGTCTACCTTTGCTGCAACAAGATAAACAAGTTTACTATCTGGCAATCATAAGAAAGATTTTATGCTTTATTTACACAGTTTTTGAGGTCATGCTCAGTAGTTTTTTAAACTAATGTGTTCATATAGGAGCATCACAAGTACATTATCAAAGCCATTATTAACTGACAGTCCCCATGCTACCAAATCTGGCCTTTCTTTTAAGGAGCTAATCTCTCGAACTGATGACAACCAAGGCTCGTTGTGAAGGGTGATGGAGGCAAACAGAGGAGGAGAGAAGGGCCTCAGCTCCAGTCAGCCGTTCTCTCTCTCAGCACCACCCAAGAAGCACCAGAACTGCAAGGCAGCCAGACATCAGTGGGATTTGAACAAAGGGCCAAAGGTCCCTTTTTTAAATGTCTGCTTGGGGCCCTGCAAACCCAGAATTTAACCTTATGCTACCGGAGTAATGTTCATTTGGGAGTACTTAAATTTAAATTACTCTTAAATCACTCTCTGCTCTGGACACACCCAACTCTTGGCAGTGAACCAAAGAGTCAGGATATACCGCCCAAGACCCACTGTTCAAACCTGAAACTTGAAAGGCTTCAAAATCCAAAAAGTAAACACAGCTTCTTAATCACTTTTTTAAAATCATCTGCTTCTTCTATCTCCAGCACCTTGTTTGTCAGGTGGGTAGTTCCAATTAGAAGTGAGAACTGAAATGGTAGACGTGGATGGGGGCTGCAGTGTTCTCTGTGCTACAGCAGGTGCTAAGGAGGGCACAAACGTGCTGGAGCGGGCACTGTAGCCCTGAGGCACGCTGGGGCATTGTCCAGGGAATGGGCAGAGTGCAGACTTCAGGGTCAAGTTACAGGTCTGTCCTGAATGGTGTGATTTGGGGAGAGTTCCTCTGTCCTGTTTTCTCATCTACAAAATGACAATTCCTGAGATGTCTAAATGTCTAGATATTAAATGTTTTAGTGCTACTTTAGAATTAAACAGATTAATATTTATAAAGCTTAAAACAGAGCCCACTAGCTTTATTTTTTATTATTATTATTATTGTCCTTATGTTTTCTTTAACTTATAAACCACACATTGCTTCCCACTAAGATAAATATGCCCATCTAACTTGGTTCAAGGTTAGAACTATCCACTCTAACCTACTTGTTCAGCCCCGTCTTCCTCTACTACCTGCCGTCTACCATATACATCCTGAAAACAAAAGCATGAATATAGCTCAAGGGTTGGCACGTGCTAAGCCTGTGCAAGACCTTGGATTCAATCCCCTGTACTGCAGGAGGCTTTTCATCTTCCAGTTACATATGCCTCCACCTCAGTTCATGCAGTTTTCTCTGCATTCCCCTCACCTTCCATATTTCTACCAAGAATGGAACCACTTTTCAAGACTATTCACAAATACTGTACATTTTATAAGCTTAAGTTTCCAAATACTCAACAAATGTGTAAAATTCTATATCCTTCTTTCATTCTTAATGAAGTGATATCTATAGTTTCTTGTATGACATTGCTTCCAAACCCTAGCTAGTCTGTTCTGCCCTCTTCTTTCTATTCTGTAGTTGTCAGTGTCCTTCTTCAAAAGTAATAACGAATGTATTGTGTGAAATATTCTGGATATGCTCTGACTAATCCAAAGTAAAAGGGGTGGATCATTTTCATGATCAGTTTATTTCCTTATTGTACCCTAATATGTTGCCAGCTTTTCAGAAGCTGCAAAATAGCCCTTACTCATATACAGCTTGCATTCAACTAATTACTCTTCACTTGAATTTCCTGTTAAGCCAGCCCATAATTCTACAATTAATTTTTTAATGTAAATGACCCATTTTACATTTATGTCTACTCAGTGGCAACTTGCAGGTCACAGGGCAGAGTTCTGCCTTAATAAAATAATTTGTAACATACTTTATTATCTTTTGTACTGGCTATATCTCCAGTGAAGTCATCTGAAAGACTTGAAAAGCATTCTATCTGCGTCATGGCTACCAATGTTAAATAATACAGGACAAGGGCAGCCGGTTGCACCCATCCATGGAGTCTCCCCTACTTGACACATCCCACAGACTTTTAGATATGGTTATTTCATCAGCTGTCTGACTCACTCGAACCGCTTTCATGATCTTATCCACAAAGACATAAAGAAACTCTGTACTACGCTTTCTTGCAACCAAAGTTTTCAATGTCTGAATCCTTCCCCTGGTAAGATTCTTGTTAAGATTAAGGGCTTTTTTGCCATGACAAACATATTTGTCTCCTAACAATTACTACTTTTTCCTAATTTCCAAAACAACATCTGGAATAGAAAGAAGAAATGAGAGACGATGGAGAAGACTCAGAACTGAGTTATAGGAAGAAGCCCAGAAGTCTGGGATGTTTGCGTC
This sequence comes from Thryonomys swinderianus, assembly GCA_004025085.1. Taxonomy (NCBI): domain Eukaryota; kingdom Metazoa; phylum Chordata; class Mammalia; order Rodentia; family Thryonomyidae; genus Thryonomys; species Thryonomys swinderianus. Next base: position 29,304 of record PVIC010003422.1, read on the forward strand.
TCTCAACCTAAGGATTAGAAGTCTGGGATGTTTGCGTCTCTCAACCTAAGGATTAGAAGAACTTCTGAACACAAGGGTGCCACTTCTTAGCACTTATAACTTCCAGCTAGGAAAGTATACCTCCTGGAACCTTCAGACTTTCCAAGGTTCTCATTCCTCTCCCCAGTTGGGCCTCCACATTACACCCTGTAAACCATACAGCAGATGAGAATGAGCTAAAATCTCCCAGGCTATTTTCTGATATTTTGGACAACTCCAGCAAAATAATTCCACGTCCCTTACTTGGAACTTCAATTCACTGAGAAAATTCACTGCGATCCACACCAAAATAATCATGTACTCAATGAGTTTATAATTTTCTAAAACTTTTTCAGGTACCACACGGACTTTCCATCATATCAGTCGGTCCAACAGCAGTGGAGGGTTTGCACATCTGCTTCAACACAAATCAATGCCTGCCTGACACCGAAACCAAGCTTCCTGGTGTGGTTGACATGGTCAGTTGCCTCCCCAATCACTCCATTCCTCTCCCTTTGTGCTATGTGTGTGGGATTAACATCTGAGGCACAGTTGGCTGGCTGACACTGAAGAACTGCGCCCCCTTCCAGTGTGGGGCACACCCAGGGAAGCAGATGCCTTGTGAGGGAATCTTCTTACACCTCACATTTCTCTTGACCTAACAGAGGCCATGTGACTATTTCTTACCAATGACACGTGAACAGAAGTGACATGATGTGTGTCATTGCTGTACACAAGCAGCCAATGATGCATCTTCTCCAAGATCTCTTAACAGTTCGCAATAACTTTTGGAGCCCTGTGTTGAAGATGCAAGAACTTCCTTAAGATACTAAATCTTGGGCCAGAGGGTTAGCTCAGGGGTTCCGGCGCCTGCCTCGCAAGCGCAAGGTCCTGAGTTTGATACCGGTAACCACTCAACCAGCAATCAGCACCACATACCACAGTGCCGGGCGTGGTGGCTCACACCTGTAATCCCAGCACTCAGGAGGCAGAGACAGGAAGATTGCTGAGTTCGAGGCTTGCCTGGGCTACATAGTGAGCTCAGAGCCAGCCTGAACGACAAAGCAAGACCCTGTCTCAAAAAAAAGATGCTAAATCTTGAGTCCCTGAATAACTTCCTGAAGATGACTTAACCACTGGGATTAGCAATGCCTATATCAGTTTATGACATCACTAAGAAATAAAGGTTTACCAGTTAAGCCAGAGAGAATTTTGGGTTTATCTGTTTAGCATCTAGCTGTCCTATAGTCATACAATATCTTCCATGCTCCAGGGGTGGATTCTGATATGTTCTGGGGATACCCATGCATCACAGGTCTTAGCCAATCAGTGCACAGTATTCATTTGGCCACAGAAGTGTCTTCAGAAGTGGAAATATTGTCTAAATCTGCCCAATTGAAAGAAAAAGTATCAGCTTTCTGAAGTTTTAGAAAAACTTTTTCTCTCAAGATTAGCAAAAAAGAATGTAAAAAAACTATTTTCTAATTATCTAAGAATTAAGAAGAAAGTATCCAGGGCCGGAGGGTTAGCTCAGTGGTTCCAGCGCCTGCCTCACAAGTGCAAGGTCCTGAGTTCGATCCCAGTAACCACATATAATGCTGGGCGTGTAGACTCACGCCCACCAACGATCAACACCGCATACCACAATGCCGGGCGTGGTGGCTCACACCTGTCATCCCAGCACTTGGGAGGCAGAGACAGGAGGATTGCTGAGTTCACGGCAGCTTGCCTGGTCACCATAGTGAGCTCAGGGCCAGCCTGAACTACAAAGCGAGACCCTGTCTCAAAAAAAAAGAAGAAAGTATCCAAAAAAGGATACTGATGCCAGGTGTGGTGGCTCACGCCTATAATCCCAGCACTTGGGAGGCAGAGACAGGAGGATTGCTGAGTTTGAGGCTTGCCTGGGCTACACAGTGAGCTCAGGGCCAGCCTGAACTACAAAGCGAGACCCTGTCTCAAAAAAAAAAAAAAAAGGATACTGATGAAACCATTCCTGAAATATAACCTACATTTAGATTTTTCAGTTTCATAAGATAATACATTTCCTTTGTTTTTCCAGTACCAGGGATTGAGCTCAGAACCTTTACCATGCCAGGTATGCACGGCACCACTGAGCTACATCCTTGACCCAATTATTTTTATTTTTCTGCCTATATAAATTTTTCTCTATTAATAACTAATATCCTAGGAATAGTGCATTATACACAAAATTCCCATTATCTATATTAGAAAAAGAAATACATTAAAACCAATTACAATATTAAACATATTTCAAAGTTCACTGAACCCATATATATACTAAGACAGGCTATGTAATTGGCATATCAACAAAAAATTAATCAAAACCTCGGGTATTTATTCTTACAAAGTCTGACTGAAAACTGCTATTAATTCCCCTTAAGATACTCCTCCTCACTTTGAACACATTTATCCTATTGTTCCTGCCGCTTTCTTTATTTTTAATTAATTTATTTTTTAATTGACTATTGGTACATTTTAAGTATAGATTATGATCACATTCACCATTGACAATTCGCACCTGTACATGATATATATTGATTCTTATTTTTACCTACCCCTCAATCCTCATTCCTTCCATTTTCTGAAGGAATTCTGGAAGTCTTTCTTCAAGAGTATCTTTATGTTTGCTACTGTAGCTGCCTTGATGTCCTAAACTGATTAAAAATAAAGTTTACCTTTCGTGGTTGTTGTGACTTTGGGGAAGAGCCAAAAGCCCCATGGAGCCAGATCCAGTGACTAAGGTGAATGAGGACACACTGTAATAATTCCCTGGGATGCTAGTGGGTAGCCACACTCACTGAAATTCTGATCACATCTCACAGAGACACTTAGGAAAAAGGACTTTGAGAACTGCTTCAGAAAGTGGTAAGAACAATGAGACGAGAGTGTTGAAGTTTTGGGAGAGTATTATGAGGGAGGTAAATGGCAATGTGTCTGTATAGAAGTTTTTATTTAAACATTATTGCACTTTTCAATCACTCCTTGTAGATCAGTCACAATAAGCTGGGTTATATTGTAGTGACAATTAAATCCAAAACTTTCAATGGCTTTTAACAAAGACATATTTCTAATGTTCTGCTATGTATTTCCTTCTGAGTCAACTAGGGCTCATCTTCATATTTCCTCTGGACTCAGGCTGCTAAAACAGCCTTTATCTGGAGTATTCCTGCTCCCATGACACCCAGAAAAGACAAAACACAGTGACTCACATGCAGAATCCTAAAATGTTGTGTAACAGTGCTAGAGAGAACTTAGAGTCACAAGGCCAGGAAGTATAATTCTCCCCCAGGAAAGGCAGTGGATACATAATTTGAACAGTATTCAAATATTTTATTCAAACTTTTAATTCAAAAATTATTTGAATATTTTTATCTAAACAATAAAAGTTTGCTATAGTACCTAATATTGAAAAACTAAATTATCCATTAAAAGAATAATTGATACCTTAAAAGTAATCAGACTCGGGGGCCGGAGGGTTAGCTCAGTGGTTCTGGCGCCTGCCTTGCAAGCGCAAGGACCTGAGTTCGATCCCCGGTAACCACATATAATGCTGGGCGTGGAGACTCACGCCCACCAACGATCAACACCACATACCACAATGCCGGACGTGGTGGCTCACGCCTGTAATCCCAGCACTCAGGAGGCAGAGACAGGAGGATTGCTGAGTTCACAGCGGCTTGCCTGGGCACCATAGTGAGCTCAGGGCCAGCCTGAACTACAATGCGAGACCCTGTCTCAAAAAGCAAAAAAAAAAAAAAAAAAGTAATCAGACTCAGTCTTATCATCTCTGGCCCACAAATCAGAATCTGAAAATAAATCATGCAAAAGTGAAAGAAACAAGGCTGTTAATAAATCAGTATTGAAAAGTCTTCTCCAAAACATTGTCTTTCACTATTTCAAACTTTTTATCATTGCTACTAAGGGGATTGTCAGTAGAGACCAGGAAAAAATATTGATGCTTTAATGGAATATGAAGAAAAACCCAGCCATTAAAAATGGTCTGTCTACCTGCACTATTCTCATACGTGATTGGGCCTCAAGAAAAGACAACAGCAGCAGCTTCTCAGGGGCATAAGACATAGAAGGTAATTCACAACAATCTGAGGATCTCGAAGTTCCAACCATACTACCAATATGATCTCACAGAAACATCACCACACCCCTAGAAAGTGGTTCCATCTCTAATTTACAGAGATGAAATCTAAGGTTACAGAGCTAAACAGCAGGCACAGATTTAAATATATGCTTTGCTTCCAAAAGCAATACTTATCATTAGTCAAGATTTACCAAGCAGAGGGACAAGCTCTGACCTCACCAAAATCATGAGGAAGCCATCCTGAGTTTACATGCCATCCCCCTACACAATCGATATTCATCCTTAGAAAGCAAATACTCAGGTGCGTTATACTCGATACTTTCTCCTACAGATGCCATGAGCTTTACCCTACCAATGCCTTGCGGTGTCTCCATGGCACTGAAAGAATGGAAGTCTTCACATCCTTGCCATTTGTAATGCTAAGGGCCACTCTAAGACTGGAGTTAAAGGAAAACAAGTTGGTGGCAGAAATGGAAGAAAATCTGCCCAGTAATCAAGATGTCCTCATTTGGCAAACAACCCAGACCAGAGCAAGATTAAGGCATCAGGAGACTAGGCTCCAAGGTCTAAAGGAATAGGCTACATTTGTACCAGTGATGACTAGGAATGTAGGCTTATCTCAGGACAGGGTCAGCTGAAAGAAAATTAATCAGCATGCCTATTGTTCTCTGTGTAAGGCACAGGCCTGGTTGAGTCAGCACTTTTGTGTGACTTTGACCTCACCAAGCCAACTCCTAACTGATACAGCTGCACTTTCCTGGCTGGGGCTCGGGGTGGGAGGAGGGGATTTGCTGAAGGCTTCACAACATGCCTTTCACCAGTCTTTCATCCCCCCCCCCACAAATCAGTCCTGCAAATACGGGGGTTTTAGTCAAAGGACCTAGAGGATCATGTTGACTGACTCAGTACCAACTTGGATGCTATTTTTTCAGCTAACAAAGCATTTTCCAACATATTATGTCATTTGAATTTCCTGCCAAATCTGTGAAATACATATTCTCATTGCCACTTTATAGGTAAGAAAACTGATGTTGGGCTGTTAACAATTTGCCCAAAGTTTCAAAACCAGTGCCAAAGGCAGAACTTGAATGTGGGTCTTCAAACAATAGACATTTTCCTGGGGAAAAAAAATAAAAAATAAAAGAATAATCGTGGACATTGGCAAAGAGGAGCACACTGGAACAGAGAAGAAAGTCCATCTGACAGCTGCAAAATTATTTCAAGGAGAAATGAAGACAAATTGGAATTAAGCTCTCTTTTAATTATGTATTTACCAGTGATCTGTCACTGGGAAAGAACTAATACATAGAGTATCAATTTTCAGTAAATATAAATGGCAAATAAGGCATTTAATGAATTGCAAATGACAGTATTTCTAAGAGTTGTTATCAATCATGGGTAAGGGCCTTCCCATTTATTAATCCTATATTTCATTTCAGCAAAAAATCCAACAGAATGGCTTAAAGAGAAAACAGGGGGCGTCTGGGAAAGGTAGACAAGGAAAAAACTAAAACTTCTGCTTTCTCCATTTCAGACATAAAGAGAGGACTAGGGAAAAGAAAAACATTTCCAAATGAGATTTTAAAATGGTTGTCCAACTGATGAAACATTGAGAAAACTGCAAATTCATCAACTGTTGAGTAGGTTCTTAAGCCAACTAACAACAAAAAAAGTAAAAGGAAACAAACTTGGCCAGAAATACAGAGCAATTTAATGAAAACAAAAAGACAAAGGCCAACTCCTGCAAAAGAATCATGTAGTTTGGGGGAGGGCTCCAATCTCCTGCAAGTGGCCAAATTATCCTCTCAGAGGAGCCCATCTATTCCCAGTTTCAGGAATTTTGCCTGGCCAGAACTTTAAAAAATATTTGCACACCCTCTTTTCCTACCTTATCCCCTGCCAGTCTATTAAAAAGGAAAACAGTAAGTCTCTTTGATCAACTAATGATTTAATATTATTATATAGTCTTGAAAGTTTGTTCTGGGTGTGCTACTAAAGCCACTGAGCAAAAGGTTTAGGGCAGTGTAAAATTATCAGGAGGCTCCAAATCTAACAGTACCCCACAAAGCTGCAACAGAAGGTGTGGCTCAAGAAAAACAGTATCTGTCTTTGCAAAAGTATAAAGAGAGCTGCAAAGGAAGACAAGAAACATCCACAGTTGCTGTGACCAGCTGATCAAATTTCATCCTTCTTCTAATTTTTAAATTACCAAATTAAGTTACCCACTTATATCACAGTAGAAAGGTCTCCCACCAACTCAGAAGCAAACCAATTTGCCATTTTTCTCAGAAAGACTAATGATTCAACTTCTTATTCAAAATAACATTGCATATTTATGAATCTGGAGTCTAATTAAATTATATCAGTCATCAATCTGATTTTGCCAAACTTCCTTTCCATGCAACTATTAATGAAAATATGTGAATTCCCAAATCTAAATGTTTAACTATTGAATTATTAGCACTTTTCTACTCGAATCCTCTATGCAGATGTGCCCCTCTTGCCGTGTCCTTTCTGCTGTGCACCTCTGTCCTTCCTCCACGTCCTTGCTCCCTTTCAGTCTTCTACCTCACCACTCACATAGTCCAAAGGGCAGAGAATGAACCATGAGTAAAGTGTGAATGAGCAAAAACCAATCTTGTTAGTATTCCCATTTCCTTCTGCTTACTTTCAAAACAGAAGCTTCATAAGGGAGAAGTAGGTCACTTATAAAAGTATTAAAAGAGTCCTTCATCCAAAGTCATTCACCAAGTAGACATTCAAAAAACATTAATGGAGCCACCATGACAACTTTGGCTTGGCCTTGGGGCTTCATCTCTTACAGGTTCAAAATACTGAGCCTGGCTTTTAGAATCCACCTTCCTACTTTATCCAGCTTCCTGTTTTATCTTCCTATGACTGTTAAAGAGCTTTAAAAGCCAGATATCACAACACATGCCTATAAATCCCAGTTATTCAGGAGGTTCAAACAAGAGGCCAGTCTCAGCAATTTAGCAAGATCCTGTCTCCAAACACAGGTAACAAAGGGGGCTGGATATCTTGTTCAGTGGTAGAGTGCTTGCTTAGGATGTTTGAGGCCATAAATTTAGTAGCAAATTAATTAATGAGCTACTTAATTTTAAAATGAAGTAAAACTACAGCAGAAGCAATATTCACCATGGTGAAAATGAAATTAGTAATTTTAGGGTAGTGAATAAGATTACTCTTAACTAGAGATGTCCAACTTCCACAAGATTAACCACAAAATCTTCCTCTAACAGCAATAAATATGTGCAATACAGCAGCTAAGAAATAGGTTATCTGGGCAGCTCTAACCCCAGTTCCTCCACTCTGGGGATGTGTGGCCTGGAAAGGGTTACCCTCATCTTCCTTATTTTAAGCCCCAACTGTATGAAGCTTCACTCACAGCATAGCATGCTACAAAAGTCCTCTTGGGCTGTACCTCATAACACTATCAAAATACACAGATTTTTGCAACTAAGTATGGTTTGGAAATCACTCTTCTGAGTCCAGAATATTACACTCTTGATGATTCTTGTGTAATACTTTAGATTCATCTTACACTGCCCTCATAATAAAGAAAATCATTTAAAACTCCTACAAAAATATGGGCTTTCATTTAGGTTTAAGCAATAGAAACTCCTGTCTCTTTATATCTGAGTCAAAAAAACTCTAAAAATTATAAAATGCAAGTGACTGTTTTTGAGGGAAAAAACAAAAGGGGTGATTAAATTAAACATCAGTGAACTAAGCTGTAAAATTCAAATGAAATTCCTCAAAGGATTTGTGCGACTGAGTCAATAATTTTTTTTTTTTTTTTTTTTTTTGAGACAGGGTCTCGCTTTGTAGTTCAGGCTGGCCCTGAGCTCACTATGTAGCCCAGGCAAGCCTCCGCAAACTCAGCAATCCTCCTGTCTCTGCCTCCCGAGTGCTGAGATTACAGGCGTGAGCCACCACGCCCGGCACTGTGGTATGTGGTATTAATTGCTGGTGGGCATGAGTCACCACGCCCAGCATCCTATGTGGTTACCAGTGAGTCAATAATTTTGAAACATACAGCAGACAACGGAAGGCCCCTTAAGTTTTCAAAGATATACATGAGCACATGTTTTATAAAGAGCCATGCACACCTTCTTACTGGCTCAATCCTCTTTCTGGAAAGCCCTTCTCCCTCACTAAGTGCACACACAGTTCTGTGCCACTCCCCTTGGGCTGTTTGGGTGTACTTCCTACTGAACTCAACTGAACTGTGGAGCGAAGGTACATTAACAAAATCCACACTTGGGTGCAACTGAACGTACTTTCCAACAACAACCAACCAGTTTATTTAATGATTTTTATGCATATGAAAGTAAGTGACTGATAGCATTGATTAAAATCAACCAGGCATAAATGCCCTACCATTCAAAGTCCAAACTGACTAAAACGCAGTACAATACCAAAAATCCCAGCCCAAAACTCTATTCCTCTGTTTTTTAATATTTCTGAGTAGACATGTTCTTTTCTTTAACATTTTATTTTCTGGTTTTCCTACATACCTTCTCTGGAATTCCCACAACTGTTCTTGCTTGGGAAGGTTGACAGAAACATTTATGTTTGGTATTCTAGAAAACCAAAAGACAAAAGCAGCTAGCAATATTAAAGCACTGTCTCACAAAGCAGCTGTCGATTCTGCTGCTGTTTGTCTTTTGCTTTTTTGTATTTGTTGTTTAATCTGAAAAACATCATTGTCTCTTTAGAAATGACCACCAGGTCAAATATCCAAAAATGTCAGAGCTCCTAGATTCTCCAAAGGTCACACACTCTGCATGACGAAGACTCCCCACAAAAAACCTTTCATAAGTGGAACTTTCTTGCCAATTATTGGTACAAAAGACAGAAAAATCACAGGCAGAAAGCAAGTTATGAAACTAAGTGCAAAGATAACCTTCATACCCATGAAAACTAAAAAGAAGCCAGACATTAAAACACATACAACCTGGAAGAATCCCCAGATCATAACGAATGGAGGTCCCAAATATCTCCCTGTTCTTTAACCAAAATGACCTCGATTCTTTCCTGTTTTTTTCCTCCAAGACTCACACTGCTGCTTCTTCTCCCACCCTCAGAGGTTCTGACTTCATTGATTTGGGGATGGATAATATTTTTAAACTCTCAAAGTGATTCTATGAAAATGCATTTTAAAGTCACTTTTTTAAACTTGCCTCCTGCTTTCTCCTCTAAAATGAAAAAAAACCTCTTCAGAAGAGTACACCTGAGAACTCGACTCTGTCCTTGTTTAAATCAGATGAATTACTCAGTTATATGCAGTCAAATGCCCTACTTTGCGGTGAGCCCTGAGTTACTTGAATATTAAGACCAAGTTGAAAATGAGTGAATATAATTGGATTTTACACACAAAAAAATAAAGATTTGGATATTTATAAATTAGTTTCCTTGCCTTAAAAGTATTCTGGAAGCCTGGCCAAGGTGGTACATGCCTATAATCCCAGAGCTCAGGAGGCTGAGGCAGAAGGATCACAAGTTCAAGGCCAGCCTGAGCTATACAGTGAGTTTGAGATCAGCCTGGACTACAGAGTGAGACCCTGTCTCAAAAAACAAAAGAGAAAAAAAGGCTTGTCAGTTTGGACAGGTTTACAGTCACAGTACATACATTGTTTAGAAAATGGCAGTCTGAATATATCACCATTCACTGGTAAGTTGTAAAGTATAATTAGCTTGTGATTTTAGGCAGTGAAGTAATGAAGCCATGCATTCAGCAAAGATTTGTAAAGTTTCCTAAATAAAACTAAAATCATAATGTAATAGAAAACCACACTGCAGATAATTCTGAGGGAAAAAATGAAAGACAAAGAGATCACTAGCCCTTGTCATAAAGAGAGGTTTACTCATATAAATTGTAAAATTCCTCTTTACATGGAGTTGTATGAAATCATTTCTTTAATTTGAAGTGTCTTCCATCTGAAATCTTATTACCTTTATGATCCTGGAATGCCCAGGCCATGTGATGTTTCACTTTTACTTCTGCTCAGGAAAAAATAAAGCACAGAGTGTTTAGGTTTTGTTCCTGATATTTAGTATAATGCAGATTAAGGCTCGGGTCCCTGTTCTGCTCCTAGAGCTGTGAGTATCACCCACCAGTGAGCATGTTTATGGGACCCAAAAATATTCCTTTGAGATGATCACACTAAGAAAAAATATGTGGAAGTCTTCAAGGTGAAGAGGACCTAAAACACTTCTTAGAGCATTTTTCCACTTTCGAAAGTTATTCTTAGTAATGGTCGAGACTGTGTAAGATATAATCAAACATTTAAGCAAATCACTATGAGAGTGGTAGAAGGAAACAAATGGTCACCTTCCACACACTCTGGAAAACAAAGTCTACAAGTCCTGGTCAACACCCAAGGATTCACACAGAAGGCTGACTAAAATACAGCTGGCTATGTTGTATTAAGTATCGGAATATTTTCATTTCTTGAGGCTAAAACCTTGGTGACAGAGATTACCTTCATTCAAAGACAGGAAGAGAGATCTGATATACAGATCATGAGGTCCTTTGAAAACCCTACACACGTAATGCTTTTTACCTTGACATTTCCCATCCTCTTTACAATCCACCTACACAGTATTTTTAAGTCCAAGAAACAGAATCAATACTGTTTCATGAGTGCAACATATCCACTGATGTTGTAATGTTGAAACATTGGCAACAGGGTGCTTAAATCATTAGCATCTTATGCATTTAAGCAAACAGGGAGTTTAGCTCAGGATTTCAGACTGTGCTCAGTAGCAATGACGCTGGATGTACTGATTCTTCTGCCAAGTCTAGTGGCTGGAACGCTGGCTTGGACACATCCACACAACTCAGTAAGATGGTTGGCAAAGAGAGCTGGAAGACCGGGCAGTGCTTTTTCTTCTCATTTCTGTTTTAAGAACAACAAACTCACATGGTAGCCTGAGACACAAGCCACTGCTCTGAGATCATGTCAGCCTTTGGATAGCACTACCTTCTCCTCGACAAAAACTGAAGCAACGCATACCATTTATAACCATGGAAATTTCAGGCTGGGCCTCTGAGAGGGAGTTACAAGTGGCAAGGGGGCAGAGAAAACTCTTTAAGATCCTCCAAAAAGAACTTGTTCTTGACTAGAGATGAGAAAGGATATGAAAAATGCACAAGGGATAAAACTTGGGAGCCCGGGGGCCATAACCTGCGCATTTGCAGACCCCAGGCTGTCGGGTTTCCACTAACTCCTCTATCCTGCACCTTCTCAGTTTTGATGATGAGCAACATCTCATTAATAAACATGATGTGTGGACCTTTCAGGAAACACTTAATTGCCCATCTAATATACCCACACTTTTCCTTCACATCAGGCATTTGAGGACTCAGAAGATAGGCTTAGAAGTATGTGTTTAAAAACAAACACATGTATGGGCCAGAGATTTAGCTCAGTGGTTCCAGCACCTGCCTCACAAGCGCAAGGTCCTGAGTTCAATCCCCAGTAACCACATACAATGCTGGGCATGGAGACTCATGCCCACCAGCAATCAATACCACATACCACAGTACTGGGTGTGGTGGCTCATGCCTGTCATCCCAGCACTCGGGGGGGTCAGAGACAGGAGGATTGCTGAGTTCGCGGCGGCTTGCCTGGGCTACATAGTGAGCTCAGGGCCAGCCTGAACTACAAAGCGAGACCCTGTCTCAAAAAAAAAAAAAAAGAATCAAAATTGCAAAACAAATTAATTCCTAAAATGATTTCATTACTAAATTTTAATTCCTTAAGGGATACCTTTTCAAATCCAATCTAGTATTTTTAAACTAAATAACCCAGTGAGTTTCAGTAATAAGCAAAGTAGTTTGCAGTAGAACCCAAACCCAACTATTCCTTTTTTTTATAAACTTCTGCGTAAACAATTGTGTCAAGCTAATTTTTTCTGAATTTTTATGTTTAATCAACAGCATCATTGCCAAAGAAAACTACTTTTCTGTCTATCATGGTTTATAACTTATAATCAAAAACTGGAATTTTGTATCTGATGGGCTTTAGTGTGTAATATTACACTGTCATATTTTTTTTGTGCTAAACTTGAAAGGAAGAGATAGTTTCCATTATAAAAGTTTTCCCATAGTCTGGTTACTCAGTGAAAAACATTTTCCTATAAAGATGCTCTTTTCAATTCATAAATTAGAAACTATCAAGGGTAACTTTTTTAAGAATATCAAAACAGGGGCCAGAGATTTAGCTCAGTGGTTCCAGTGCCTGCCTCACAAGCACAAGGTCCTGAGTTCGATCGGTAACCACATACAATGCTGAGTGTGGAGACTCACACCCACCAGCAATCAATACCACATACCACAGTGCCAGGCGTGGTGGCTCACGCCTGTAATCCCAGCACTCAGGAGGCAGAGACAGGAGGATTGCTGAGTTCCAGGCTTGCCTGGGCTATATAGTGAGCTCAGGGCCAGCCTGAACTACAAAGCGAGACCCTGTCTCAAAAAAAAAAAGAAAAAGTATATCAAAAAAGGGTTTGACTAGCTTTGGATAACCTGGATCATTCATTTGCATCAGTTGACTTTAAAGTATATATGCAAAATAAGACAGCATAATCATAATGTACCATACAAACAAGGAAATCATAAAAAATATTAAAAACTTGAAATCCTGCCAACTTGCTTATCTGATTGGAGCTTCATGTACTGACTGCAACTACAGCCTATTCCAAGCAGCAGGAAAAAATGAAAATGAGGCATCAATATGAGATCCAAACAATTCAGTAAGCCCTAAACATGTATCACAGTGGAACTTACAAAGATGTACCTTAGCTCTGGACTTAGACCCTTGATCCTCCAGGGGGTAAAGATACTTAGAAATGTGATCTATACTGACCAAGTGAGGTGGCCCCCACGACCTCCCCAGAGCCCTGCTGGGCCCTGTCTTCGAGGCCATATGCTTCACCCTGAATTGCAAGCTTCCTTTAATTGTAGACTTTGCTTTCCTTTTCTCTTAGAGTCCTATTTGAGAGAATCTTTCAGTGTGTTGGGTTCCAAAAACTAGAAACTACTCAAATGTCACATGTAAGATACTAGTTCAATAAAATGTGTTATATCCAAACAATGGAAGATGTGCTTCCTTTACAAAGAATGGGGTAGACTGACATGAAGTGATAAAAAAGAAGGTCTGAGGTATATATTAAATTTTTAAAAAGAAAAAGTGAGTTGCTATAAAAAGTAAATTTAGGTGTATATACATGCTAATATAGTCACAGAGGGAATATCTTCAAGACTTTAACACTAAAAGATGAATAGTGGCCATCTGCAGGAAGTGTATGGCAAAAGGAAAAACAAAAGAAACTTACATTTCCTATATGATACCTTCTTATAGTTTCTAATTTATATAAATAGTTTGTAATTAGAAAAAACAATATTCCTAAAGTAATGATAAGAGATTGGTCAGGATTTTAAGATCTTATTCAAACTAAGGTGAAGCAAGTCTGAAGTAACTCCTCATACTTTTTATAACTGGAATTTAGAAGTCCAGGAACTACTTAAATCACACAAAAATCTTTATGGAAAGAGGCTTCATATCTTTTATCAGATTCTTTATTTTTTATTTTTTATTTTTTTTAGTTTTTTGAGACAGGGTCTCGCTTTGTAGTTCAGGCTGGTCCTGAGCTCATTATGTAGTCCAGGCAAGGCGCGAACTCAGCAGTCCTCCTGCCTCTGCCTCCCAAGCACTGGGATTACAAGCATGACCACCATGCCCAGAACTGTGCTGTGTGGTACCAGGGATCAAACTCAGGATCTTGCACTTGCCAGGCAAAGGCTGGAACCACTGAGCTAAATCTGTGGCCATTTTCTCAGATTCTTGAAAGGACAGGGGACCCAAAATACAGTCAGGAATCATGACCCTAGCAGAAAACAAGATACTTATTGTATTCTTCCATTTTAAAAAATAGTTTTATCATAAAATAGTTTTATCACACTTAACTTTAGAGTTCCAGGTGACGTCTACGGTGAGCCAGTCAGTCTACAATAAAGCAGTAACTCTAAGTCTCTGTGATCATTTAAAAGGAGCTCCCCTTGACTGAGGAGTCCTAATAAGACAATAAGAACTCACATCTGGCCTGTACTGGTGGAAGAAAACACATAACAGGCACTGAACCCTATAATCACTCAGATCTTGAGTACTGTTGTCTGAGTCTTATTTTCTCCATTGAAGTGAGACATTTGTGAAACAGGAAGAAGAGTTGGAGGAGTAGGGAGAGGGAGAGAAGGAGAAAACTTTCACTTCAATAATAGGAGTAAAGTTGAGAAAGTGAAGTTAACTTAAGCTCAGTAAAAGAAAATTCAATACAACATCTTCTATTGGGTTTAAGCTAAATCCTTAATAATAAGGGTGCATTGAAATATACAGCAAAATTCTTGTTGCTATGCTCTGTATTATTATTTCCTAAATTGAGGTTAGGATTTATGTAAAAACTTGGCTTCTAATGATTTTTTTTTAGGATGAATATCCAAACCCCTAGGAATTATATAAATCCACAAACTGGCCATCTCTACCTTGACTCCACTGACATTCTCCAGAATCAGGTTCAATGCAGAATGTAAGATCAAGTGTAGATCAATAACAATTTGTGATGTAAGTGAAGAGCTGTGGGTTATACTCACACTGGCAAAATGAGGAACATTAGTGGTGAAAATTAGGAATAATACTCTACTTTCCAAATGTGCTTTCCAGGTGGTTTATCACTGTCAAAATGGGCCGATTGTGGATTTAGTATGCAATTAAAGTGTCAGATATCCCAAAGTTCCATTGCTGACATTACTTAACTGTGCAAGTTTTACAGCAAAGAAATTGAAAGGGTTCACACAACCCCCAAAAGCCCAACACTAACCACCACAAACTGATAAGTGCTAAATGCAAAGCATACTACTAGGCACAAAATAGAAATGGGCTCTGACAGTTTTATTGTTTAGCCAAAAAAAAAAAAAAGGCATACACCATGAAGAAAAATCATTTATCATAAAGTGCCAAAATGATGGTAAACATAATTCCTCACTATGTTTGCAGGAGTAATCATGAAGATGAGTTTAAATGGATTACTAAAGAAAGAATTTGATTTTGATGGCCAAGGTACAGTATGGATAGATGTAAAGCATATAACAACATCAAGGCCTTAGGGAGAAACAGGGAAGTTTGGCAGGAGAGTAAGAAGGAAGAATAGAGGCTAGGTAGCTGACAACCCACTGATGAGGCCCAGGAACGTGGCTCATCGCTACTTAAAATCTCCCTCTATAAATACTGCATTATCTGATAATTTGCCCAGCAACAGTAGTTGATTGTGCCAAGTATTAAGTTCCTTGACAATCGCATTGATTTACATGAGTTTCTTAGACTCTGTTATATTGGTATTCTATCACCATACCTTGTTCTCTTAATCCTCAGGACTTAATTTTGCCTATTAGTCATCCACTATCTCTTCTAGAAATACAATCCATGATAATAAACAGTGAAAGATATGTTTATTTTCCATTGTTCCTTGGATGTATATAACTTTCCTGCAAAGAGAGTCAGTCTTGTTCAGTAATCCAATCATCCCTTAAAAATGAATTTTTCTACCTCATGTTTAGGCCTTAAAAATTAGCAGGTCTTTTCGGTTATAGAGGCACAGGATGTGAGATTTGGGCCTTCCTAAGAGGACAAGGGTGAACTTTTCCTCTGAATACCCACAGTAGCCAAATTACTTCTCCCACTGTGGAAAGCCACAGACTACTGTCTCCCAATGATTTACTGTCCAACCCCTACCACCCCCAGTCCACAAATCAAAGAATGGGTTGAGTGAGAAATAAAAAAGAATGGCACCCAGTGGCTACAAGAGGAGAAGGGGACATTTCAGTTCATTTTTTAAGTCAGTTAATGATGACCAGCCATGGAGGGAAAGAAAGACACAACATGGCTGTGAAAGACTATTTTTCCAGATAAATGGCCAGATATCAGATTCTACAATAAGTACTTCCACCTATCAAAACACACACGCACGCGCATGCACACACACACACACACACATACACACACACACTTTGAGATGAGGTGGAAGACAGATCTTAAAAATACAAGCTAGTATTCAGGAATCATGGATATTGTAAAACGTTGGAACTTTGAAGGACTCTTAGAAATCAACCAATCTAGACAGCGCAAATTCATGTTCTATGATCTGTATCGGAGTCAAAGGTGTTAGTCAGGGCTTTGCAGAATTCTTTTAGGTGGAATTAAAATTATAAAATAGAGAAGATTCACATAATGAGGTCAGAGTTATGGCTTCTCTGAAAGACTGGAAGACACAGCGGCACTGGGTCCTCTCACCCTACGCCACAAGTGACCGGGAGCTGAACTGCAGCTTCGACATTTAGGGAAGGTTTGAGCTGCCAGCCTGCCTCAGCCCTCCTCAGTCCCTCTTGTTCTGAAATACAAAGGCTGGATGTCAAAAAAAAATCAAAACTAGGAATGAACTAAGAGTTTTCACCCACCTTGTTTCATTCACATACTGTACCTGCAAATTTTTGTGAGCATTTGAGTGTACAAGCTCTGCTGTAGTCTAATCCCATCATTTAGGGATGAACAGCTCAACCAGGGTAATAAAACATACTCCACTGGGGCCAGAGATTTAGCTCAGTAGTTCTGGCGCCTGCCTCGCAAGCGCAAGGTCCTGAGTTCGATCCCGGTAACCACATACAATGCTGGTCATGGTGACTCATGCCCATCAGCCATCAATACCACATACCACAGTGCCGGGCGTGGTGGCTCACGCCTGTAATCCCAGCACTCAGGAGTCAGAGACAGGAGGATTGCTGAGTTCGAGGCTTGCCTGGGCCACATAGTGAGCTCAAGGCCAGACTGAACTACAAAGTGAGACCCTGTCTCAAAAAAAAAAAAAAAAAAACTCCATTAAAGTTAAATTTTCATACAGGGGAATCACAGCCAAATAACAAATGAAGAGCACTCTGAACTAAATGATACAATGATGTTTCTTACAAGAGACCCAGGGACAGTAATATTATTACTCCCACTTCACAAGTAAAGACACCCAGGAATGTTCATATTGTTATTTCCGGTTCACAAGAGGCAGTCAATAACTCGATCAAGAGCCAAGCCAGATTCAAATACTGATGTTCACATCTGAAATATTCCTGAGAGCTGGGAAAACAGCTTGCCGTGCACAGAGCCTAATGAACAGACGGACTTTGTTGATATTTGTGGAGTAAAACTGTTCATCATCAAAGCCCACCAACTGCTACGTACAAAGACTTTCATAAATGTCATCATTTGAGAACAACCATTAATGCAAAATTAATTTCCGAGAAAGGTTCTCAAACAATGTGAAGATCATTCTAGTTCTTCTTATTATATAGTCATTGACCCCTTAGGCAGGTGTTTACTATGAGAATTAAAATGACTTTTCCAAATAAATTTCTTCTTCCTTTCAATTGGTATAAAACTTGGGAGTCAAGGATTTTGCTGAATATACAAATCAAAAGCATGCTTGCTATTGAATAAAAATAGTTAAAATCAAAATAAAAAGTAATTCAAGAATGAGTACTTCTGAAGAGTCAAGAATTTGATTAACAATTCACATGCTTTCTTTTTCTATAATGAAATGGTTCTTTGACGACAAAACAGCTTTTATAGTAATGCAGAAGAGTATGGTTCCAAGTAAAACACTCTCCTCATTTTAATCACGGCTATTATTTTTGAAAATGAACATGGCTGAGGTCATTGTAATCTATTTCAGGGTTTTTCATGGGTTGGTGATGTTTTTTTCTTGGCTTTGAATTCTCCACGTTACCAGCTAAATGTTATGGCTTTTGCTATGTGCCCTTTCAAATCCGATTCTTTTTAATAATGTACTTTACACACATAAATTAGAGTAAATTCCACTTTCTTTCCTAACAACTCCAGATGGAATCCACACTTGCAAGAAGACTAGAGTGTGGCTTTTTTCAAAAACAATTAACTATGGACTTTTTAGAACAACTATGTTCCCATCTGCATAAAAACTCAGCATGGATGTTCAGGTGCTGAGAGGTTAGTAAAACTGTAAATTTCGTGGAGCTCTTTCAACCTAAGTGAAATATAAGGATAATTAATGCCCATGCACATACTACTTTCAACTTGCAATGACAGAGACAGAAAAAAAACACCCAGAAACAAAACTTGTCACATACAGTCTAATACCTGCCTTCAGAAGATAAGAATAATAGGGGCATCGATACACAGATGTTCATTTAGAACACATCAACGAAGCCCCCAAAGGATCCATTGGACAAAATTATCAGATATGTGAAGGCACTAAATTTCCATCTCAAGTCTCTCTTTAGATGTGATTAATATTTTACTGACTTTCTGAACTCAGCTTGATTTTTAATACAATTCATTATCAAGTCACATAACATAGCTCAGAGCCCTCTCAATAGCTCCTACCTACCCCCAAAGGAGACAATGGCTTTGGAATACATACATAGTGTACAAATCTTGGTATTAAAATGCCTTAAGTTCTGTTTGTTTGTTTATTTTTTTAAGAAAAAAAGGCCAAATTGGAAGACAAATGTAAAATTTTATGAAAGAGGTGAAATAATTTTAAACACAGACACACAATGAGTTTATTTATTTAGAAACTTGTTAAATAGAGTCTGGGAATTCAAATATTCAATGTTGACATTGTACAGAATTGGCTGGGAGCCAGAATCCAGTCTCCAGAGGGACCTATTGGACAAGGAATTCAGGCCTTTCTCTCCACCCACTTGAGCTAAATAGGTAGAAGCCATTAGTTATACCCACAGCAGTATCTGAACCACACTCAAATTAGCTGCCCCAGCCCAGGCACTTCAAAGGAGAATAAGTATGTTTAGCTTTTTAGTGTTGAACTAGAACAATATGTCACACTTGTGAAAGAGTTTTGTAAACAGTTTCTTCCCTATGTAGAAACAGCTCTGAAGTTTCTTGTATGGCATGTAGCAAAGGGAATTAACATGAATTGTGTTTTTTCATTTACTAGGGTGGGGAGAATAATACCAATCTGGGTTCCAAGGAGGGATCCGGAAGGAGACACTCCACTTTTGGTCCCCCTCTCTTGTTTTCTGTTGGATTTGTGTGTCTCCTTTTTATTCTCTTCCTTACACTTGTCCTCACTACTCAGCCAATTTCCTGGAGAACTCCCTGGCAAACTCAGAAGGCTGCAAGAGTAGGGAGGGGGAAATCTAATTTTAGAAGAGGATCGGTGGCTAATGCAGTGGGTGAGAAGGGAGTGGGGAGGGCACCAGTGATTTACACTGCGCTGCCCAGGGGAAGAGAGGCAGACCCCACGGACTATGGGAGAAAGTGCCTGACAGCATCTTCCAGCTGAGGAAGGGTTAACCGGACTCCAGAAAAATGTGCTTGGCACCCCCAGATTGTGACAGTCCCCTCCCCTCACATCTCCTCCCCTAGCGCCCCTCTTACCCCTGCCCTGTGAACTCAGGAAGGGGCCTGCCCTTTGACAGAGTGAGTCTGTGTGTAAGCCCTGCACAAGAGCCTTCCAGGACCCAAGACTTGTGAACGTGTACACAAGCACAAGGGTGCACGTGTTCACACTGCTGGCGCACACCCTGCTCAGAGGCCAGCAGCGCAACAGGCATGAGGTAACCCTGACCCTGCAGGGACGGGACTTCTGTCCAAAGCTCTGCGCCCTGAGCTTAGAAGCCTGAGGAGCCAGGTGTGGGTTGTTTTTCCTCAGGGGAGGGCCTGCGTGAGCGCGACTCCCTCCCCACTCGGGTCCTCCCACCTCCCCCAGGTCTTCCGGAGGGACAGGTGGGGAGGTACAGGGCTCTGTCCCTGCCGGCTACCTGGGAAGAGGAAGAGGGCGGCCAGAAAGAGAGAGTCAAGTCTCTCCACCTCCTGCCTGGCCTCCCGCTGAGGCAAAGTGGAGAGATGCCTGGAGAGGGGCCTAGGGACAGGGCTTCTTTGACTTAGTCTGTGGCCCTCCCTGTCCGCACAGCACCGAGCCATGCCTTGTTCCCAGCTCTGGTCTCCTCTGGTTCTGAGTGCAGTGTAGGAGCATCTGGCTCCAACTCCTGAAAATAAAATAAGATAAACCCCAAACACTCAAATATTCAAAGAGAAATTGCTTATGGACTCATTACCTTTCACTCAAAGAAAAAGCAGAAAAAGAGAAAGCAACTGAAATTTTCATAGAACAATTGTGCTCATTTCTATTCGGTGAGCGTGGCAGAAGAGGCCAGGCCCATGGCCGCAGGGAGCTCCTGGGCTGAGAGTGCCGGCACGGGGCTCCCCGCAAACCTCCTGCTCGCTCACTCCCACATGCGCGTGCACGTGCATACTGTCGCCAAAACCTGAGATGCCTCGTTCCTACAAGTAAAATACGTGGGAGAAGACCCGTTGCTTTGCAGCAGCTAATGAACCATCCCCTCCCACAGTGCTGGGGACCAGGGAGAAAGAAAGGCACAGTTAACCTTCCCCTAAACACAGACTCAGAGGGGGTGTGGGCTATGAAACACGTAGAAATGCTCTAGAAGACTGTACTCGACGTGCCAAATGCAATAAAGAAGCCCTAAGCCGTGGTAATGGTCAAGTAATGGCAAATAAACTGCCTTCCTAGAAGGGGCCTCAGCCTCCATCGGGAGAATGTTTTTCCTCCTCAAAAGCAGTCTGAAATAAACAAATAAAAGTACATTTTAAAACTCAGCTCTGTTTTATTCTGAGTTTCTGAAGAATGAAGGAAAGCCCAAGGAAGGCGGCAGGCACAGCACAGCACAGCACAGCACAGCACAGCACAGCACAGAGAGTGCCGGACCTGTGCTTCCTTTTTCTCTTAGGTAATGGGCTGCTAAGGTGAGGAGTTTTAAGGACGGGAGGGAAATCGGCGTCTACCTTTCCTACTTCTGAGCCTGTTTTCGTAGAGATCAAGGGCGGGCGTGACAGCCCCCCACAACACACCTGGCGCAGGCTGCATCTTTACAAGACTTCTGGGCCCGGTAGCTAAGGAGGTTTCTCCAAGCAAGTGCTTCTGCAGCGGCACTGTGATTGAAACCCTGCGCTGTCACTTTGGGGAAGTGGGGTACGGGTAATTTCAGGGTTCCGGGCTCTAGATGATGAGGCCAGGCCCAAGCTCACTTCCTGCACATCCTGCAGGAGAGCTGCACCTGGCATTTCCGGCACAGCCCAGGTACTTGTGTAGTTGGCCAAGGGTCCGGCTGGGAAGTCTCCTGGCGCTGCCTGAGTCACTTCGCTTTTAGTTTTCTTTTCTTAAATACGGAAATAAAAGTCAGGGGCTCTAGATAGTGCGTGTATCGATCTTGCTTTTCCCTTCTTTATTTTTAATTAAAAATTTAAGTCTTCCCATGTACTTAGAACGAATGTATCGGTTTAAACTACTATGTAAAAAAATACAAGGCCCACAAGTTGCAAACTGGATTGTGGGTTCGGTCTCGGTGTAACTTCGCGGGCTATTTTCAGTGTATGGAGTCTCTGGCCTCATCGACCCGTCAGTTTGTATGCCACGGCCAAGGGCAAGCCAAGCTTTATGGCCACCAAGAAACTCACAAAAGACAAAAAGTAACAAGCAATCGGAAAAAAACAACCGTTCTTAGGCGAACGTGTTTCCACTACGATATTTACTCTTACCTGATAAAGACAAATTTGAGATTTTGTTTCTTTTTTTTCTTTTTTAATACGCTGATCACCTTGCCTCCCCCAACCCAGAAAGAGAAACCAAGGCAGACGACCCGGCAGCTAAGTTTTCGTTGGCCGCTTGGCCGCAGGGGTCACCAACCTTAGCCGCGCGACGCGGCAAAGGAAACAGCGCTTTAAAACACGAAACTCCGCAGTGTAAACATGATTTCCTTTATTACTCAGAATGCTAGTGAGAAAGCTGGCCCGAAGCAGCGCCTCGGAGGGAGGCAGGCAGATGCGGCTCCCGCAGCCGGAGCCCTGGACGCGGGGAGCCGAGGCTCCGCCGGGCAAACTTTGCTGCGATCCAGCAGAGCCACCGAGGCGTCCTCGCCAGCGCTGGAGACAAAATAAACGTCTCCCCGGGCTGAACAGCGTCACCAGCCCGGACACCGGCTCTCGTTCCGGATACGGAGCGGGCTGTACGTGCGAGAGTATTTCAGGGCAGCAGCCTTCAGTCGCGGGGCAGTAAGTTGAAAGAGTTGCTCAAGAAAATTCGAAGTGTTTTGTGTTCTGCTTTCACTTCGGCGGATTCCTGGCAAAGGGGCGCGGCGAGAAGCCTCTGGCTTTCATTTCACGGCTCAGCCCGGGCTCCAGCCCGCTCTCCGCCCCCTCCCGGCAGCGCGCGCGCACGAGCGGGCGCGCGCAGCACACGCTCTCCTAACCTTCCGTGGAAAACTGAAGCCCTCCAGCTTCCAGGCAAATGCACATTCATTCCCCCTTAGCTGAAAGGAGACATCAGGCTCATTTAAAATCAAACAGGAAAAGCAATTCCGCTGGCGCGCTTTGCCACTGCTGCAGAGAAGTGAAATAAACAATACTCAGAAGACGCAGATAGATTGATCAGCCTGCACCCCCAAGAAAAAGCCCTGTATTTGGGTTGATCCTTGAGGCCAAAGTGGGAAACAAATAAATACTAGGGCGTGTGGGAGTGCTTGGGTGAGGACTGGCCGGAGCACCGGAGAGGCGGCCGAAGACGGCGTGTCGCGGGCTGCTGGCCGGGCTGCTGCCGGGACGCCGCGTACTGGTTCCCAAGGCGCAAGCGACGGCGGGGAGACTGAGCTCCACCGGACGAAAGCACCCCACTCCTGGCTCTCGGTTCTCCAGTCCCCACACAAAACGATCCGTTCGAGAGCTCTGATGCAGCCGTGGGAGAGTGAGAGCGAAGGCGGCCTGTGCTCCCCGGTCGGGCCCGGCCTCCCCGCGGCTCCGCGCCCCGAGTCCCCTGGGCTCCACAGAAGCACTCGAGCCAACCCCCGCGGACGGCCCGGCCGAGGATCCCCCGGTCCCGCCGGGCCACACAGCCCGCGACGCTGGGGGGGGGGGGCCCGCGCCCCTAACCCGAGCGTCCCCGCGGACCCGGGTGCTCGGCTCCCGCAGGCAGGGGGCGCCGGGGAGGGCTGCGGACTTGGGCCCGAGCTGCCCCGAGAGGGCGCGGGAGACCCGGCCGCACCCTCTCCGCTGCCCGCAGCCCGGCAGCCCGCCCCCTGGGGGTCGCTCGGCGCCCCGCCAGCCCGGGCTCGCGGCTCGGGGCGCCCTCCGGCCTCCTCAGCCCACGGCCGTGGCCGCCGCCCGCGCGCGCGGGCCCGTCTCCCCACCCGCCCGCGGCCCCGACCGGCCGGCCCGGCTCAGCCCGCGCCCCGCCGCGCAAGGAGAGCGCCCCCTTTGTCTCCGCGGCTCCGCTCCCGTCCTCCCGCCGCGCCGCGCGCGCCCGGGAGCCAGACCGAGCGCACAGCGCCCACTACCGCAGCCGCGGCCCGGCGCTGCCCGCCCAACTTCCCGCGGCCGGCTCGCAACTTTTCCCAACTCCGCCGCCGCCGCCGCCGCCGCGGTTCCCGCCGAGCCCGCGACCCGCTCCGGACCCCGCAGCACACCCGGGCTCGACAGTGCTCCCTTCCCCGCCCGCCTCCCCGGCCCGCGCTCCCCTCCTCCCACCCCGGGACCAGCTGGTTGGCCAGAGGCGACTCTCCCCCGCCTGGGGGACGGAGGGGAGGGGGAGACTGCGCCGCGCTCCCCCCCCCCCCCGCGCTCGCTCGCGCGCTCTCCTCCCTCCCACCCTCGGCCCTGCCGCCCCCACCCCCACCCCACCCCCACCCCGGGGCCGCCGCGGCTGCTCGGCGTGCGGGGCTGAGGGCTGCCGGGCTCCTCTGGCGCCCAAAGCAGGCGCGAGAGCGCGGGCGCCTGGGCGCGGAGGCTGGAGCCGGCAGGTTGCTGGGCCGCTCCGCGCCCGCCCTCCAGCCGGGGCCCGCGCGACAGGCAGCCGCGCTCCGTCCCGGAGTCCTGGAGACAGATATGCAAGATGGCAGAGGAGGGGAAAGCCAATAGAAAAGGGATATTGCACCTACTTGTGGCCAGTTTCCTTGCCCTGCCTTTGGATCTCATGCTGTGCCCAGTCCTGCAGCCGCTGGTGTGTGGTTGGGGTTTTTTTTTCTTGGATCTTTTCCTTCTTTTGCGCTCTCTCTCTCTCTCTCTCTCTCTCTCTCTCTCTCTCTCTCTCTCTCTCTCTCTCTCTCTCCTCTGTCTCTCTCTGCCCCCCTCTCCCTCCCTCCCTCTCTCTCTCACACACACACACACACACACACACTTCCACACACTTCCACACACTCACTCACTGTCTTTCCCTCTTTCACTCTCCCTCCCTCTCCCTTTCTTTCAGTCCACACTCGCTATCTCTCCAGCATTGTCAGTTTGGACACCTTCGCACATGCGCGCTAGACGCCCCTCCAACATCTCAGCGCCGCCAAAAAAAGTTTGGAGCGATTTATCACTTTGATTTGGAGATCTTGTCAGATGGCAATCGCCGAGGAGGCGGAGAAAGGGAGCCACGGGGAGGGCGGCGGGGGGCGGGGAGCGGCGCGGGGAGCCGGAGGGGAGCGGACACCTCGCCCGGGGGAGAAAAGGAGCGAAACGGCTCGGGCAGGGGATTGATTCGTGTTGGAATCACGAATAAGCCTCTGTTGTAACTATTACGGGTGTCTTTCCCGACATAAATTGTAGAAAAATTTCTATACAATCCGTGCATCAGAAACTGGGGTGGAGAAGGGAGTTCAAATCAGTCTTTCCTCCACTAACGAACTAGGAGACAGGCTGGACCCTCGGCCAATCGCTCCGGAGAAAGTGAGGATCATCTTGAACTTGAAAAATCTGCTGCGGCTGCTACTGCTACTAAAGCTACTTTGGCTTCCGCTTCCCAAGTTGGAAGTAAAATAAATAACTGTTTCTCTCCTAGTTTTCGGTGTGGTACTAGTGTGGGATGCTGTCCTTCGAGTATTTCGGTAGTCCGTTGCCGTCCGTTGGTAACCATCATCCTCGAGTCCCAGGTCCGGGCCAGGGCGGGCGTTTGACATCCCAAACGGCCTCCCCTTCCCTGAGGCCGGCTGTCACCTTCCGGCCTCCTCGCCGCTGCCCGCTGCCCGCTGCCTCTCAGCCCAGCCTGCCATTTTCACTTACTCATTAAACCTCCAAGCTCGGGGGTCAGCAGGAGGGAAACTACACGCAGACACACGCGCGCTTCCAGGCTGCACTGGTGAAATTTGCTTTAATTACAGGATTTACCAAGGAAGCGGACACGCAGAAATGGGGGAACTCCTAAAGGAGTTCGGTGTGTTCCAGGTAGGAATCAATCCCACATCGGTATAGATTTTCTCTCCGTACAACCTCCTTGCCTTAAAACAGTATGGTTCAATACTTCCCGTGTGCTATTTAGGTTCCCATTAATATCTGTTGCAAATCCTGCCAGGCACTATAAAAGAAAATTACAATCTTTTCAGTCTCTGTGCTACAACAATACATCTTTGATTCTTAAGTTAAAGGAAAAGGAAAAGCAGGTCTTGAGGCTCGGGACGCCGAACTTGGGGAAACACGCTGGGTAATGAGAACACCCAGCTGCACCTGTTGGCATTAATTACCAAAACTAGGAGCGGAGCGTGAGAGAGCTAATAGGCGAGATTCAGCCCAAGGACTTCAGTGCCCAAGAGAATCAAAACTTGAAGGATTCACCCAGACGAAAGATACCTTTTATTCTCCTCCAGAGCTGTGTAATTCTGGTAGCATTTGGCGGTAAGATACAGGTCCCTGGAGAAACAAGCTACAGGTCCCAAAGGAGACAGATGTGGAGCCTGGAAACATGAGGAAGGGAAGGGGAAGTAAGAGGGGGCATTACACAAAGCGGAGCCAAAGGACCTCTGGAAGACAAGGCTCTACCGCCTACATGGACTAAAACTCTTGTCATTCCCCCTGGACTAAAGGGGCATGTGGGGGGGGGGTTGTTTTGTTTTGTTTCTCCAGAACCACCACCCTGTTCCCTTCCACCTACAGGTGAGCCCTCTTACACATCTGCCGTGTGCGAAGGCACCAGCCACGTTCTGCGTGGGTCCTCAGAGCTCTCCAACTCCGAAACTTGCCCCAGACACAAATTTGTCCGTTCCTCTCAGTTTAGCCGGAGCTCCTTCCATCTGATCAGTAATCTCAGAGAAAAGGGAGGTGTGAGGCTCCAGATCTCTAGGAAAACACACTAGGCTGGTGGGCAAGAAGTTCCTCCAGCGGCTCTGCTCAGGGTCAGGGACTCTCGGGGCGCTGCCCAGGCCGGAGGACACAGGCAGCACCCCGGACCCTCTGAGCTGTCCGAACCCAAAGGGCCTTGTCTCCAAAGGAAGGAAGGAGGAGTCCGCCCGGCACCGGCACCCAGGCCGCCCTGGCCCGCGGGAAGTCCTGCCTGGGGTTTTCCATCTCACCTTCCCGCCCTGAGGAGCTTTTACAAAGAAATAGAGGGGCCGGCCTCTTCTGTCCTTTCCTCGCACCCATCCCCTGGGGGCCCGGGTGTGTCTGGATTCCCTGGACAGAGGCAGTGAAGAGGGGTCTGGGGCAGTTTTCTAGGCAAGGAGAGGATCGTGGAGCCAAATCCTGAGATTAAATATGAGACCCACATGTGAAGCCGGGCTTCTGGTCTCTGCTGAGAATTATGCACCACGTGGTGGGCTGGGGGGTCTGTGGAGGGAGGCAGACAGGAGGTGGAAGACAGAGCGAATCAAACCAGAGTCTCCGAGCCCCCCCCCCCCGCCCCGTGAAGGTCTCGTCTCCTCCATTTCCCTAGAAAGGCGTGGGTGACAGCGTCAGGGGTGAGCAGCGCGCCCTCCCTTTTGGTTTTTAAAACCCCCGGGGTTGCAATCAATTATTTATAGGGTCTTTCTTGCTCTTTCTGGCGTTTTGGAGCACAGGAGAATCCGATCTCATTTAACTGAAATAATAAACACAAAATCTTCTGTATCCTCAGGCTGAGGCATTGTGAAAAGACAAGGGGTCATTCTTTTTTAAAAAAAAATATATATAATTATTGACAATACCATCGCTTTTTAATATTCAAACGTGAAAGCTGGATTTCTCTTCTTTTTCTCTTTCTTTTCTTTGCCCGCCCCCCCTCAGTAACTTGTTTTCTCCCCTAAGTGTGCCTTAATAAAACAGCTAAGTCGTAGTGCACGTGTTTAACCTAATGGAGCAAAAGCCCAGCACAGCCGCGGCGCACACAGCCCGCAGCGGCGGCCCCCGCGCGTCGCCCCGGCGGGTTCTTCATTCCCAAGTGCCTGGACCCCGTCAGTTCCACCTGTCCCGGGTCCCAGCCGTGAGATCCGAGCAGGTGACTGTGGGTCGGGCCCCCGGAGTTCCCCACACCCTCTGACGGCGTATCTAAGCTACCACCGGCCCAAAAGAGAGGCCTCCAACGAGTTTTCCGAGCCGCCTCCGCCGCCTGCCCCCCAACCTCCCTCCCGTCCTTCCCCTCCTGAAAATCGTTTCCTTGGGAATGGGGGAAGTAGCGTGAGTCTTAACGTCTCGCGTTTCCTCCCGCCGAAGCGAGCATCCTCGAAGCAGTGCCTCTTTGGAGAGTCGAGGTGCTTACTGGCAGTTTGGGTTTGCCTGCCTTGGGGTTTGGGTTTGTTTGTTTGTTTGTTTGTTTGTTTGTTGTTTTAAGCAGAAGTTGGGCGGTCTAGATGGAAGTTAGGAGCGAGATGAAAGATGTGTCGTGCAAGAGGCAGACAGACAAGTATATCCCTCCTCCGACTACGTTTAATCACAGCTAGAAAGGTAAAGGGCCAACTTTCAGTACATTACTTGCAAGAGGAAATTTTCCTTTCTTCGCATAATAACTGAGCTACCCTATAGTGTCTTTGGAAGAAAGTTCGAAGTCTTCATGAAGGTATTTCTTGGCCTATTGTCTTTGTGCAGTGAACTTAACATCTTGCTATTCATTCGCAACCCATATTCTCCCGGCTACCAGCAAGATTAATTTAATCATTGTAATGCAATTATTAATACTGTTTACCCAACGCTGGTTTTCAGGTTGGCTGTTAAGAAATTAAAATCTCGCTGGGTGACCAGAGCTAGGCAGGGGTTTCTTCATGTTGAAATGAAACAGTCCTCTTTATTTAGTCTCAGAGCTCCAGCTTTCGGCCACGGGCTCAATTAGCCAAAATGGAAACAATTTTCATTCATTGCAATAACTCACGGTTCTGGAGATCGCTTTCAAAATATACACTTTATTATTATACGCTGACCTCAGTGGCGTGGAGTGGCAATAAAAGAAAGAGGCAGAGAGATCTATCTAGCCCCCTTGGGCTATAATTATTAGAAATTAATTGGGTTCAGGACCCCGGGTAGCCTAGCTAAATTAATAGCTTGTCTAGTGGTCTAAATCCGAATTTTCAGTTCACAGGAGAGAGAGGGAGAGACTCACGGACATGAAATGCAGACCCAAGGGACGGCTGAGTTTACTTGCGAGACGCTGATCTATTAAATAGTGTCCAGAATGCATTTGAGTTGGACAGAAGGGGACGGAGACTGAGGGGCGGGGGCGACAAGAAAGAAAGGAACAAGACGAGGAGGGAGGCTGCGAGTGAGCAAAAAAGGTCTTGAGTTGATTTTATTCGATTTTTCTTGTCTGCATTGTTTTCGGGAGGGGTTGCATTTAGGGGTTAAAATAAAAAATAAAGATCCCGTGTACTCGGAGCTGTCGTGCCGGAGTAAAAGTGAAAAGAGAGCCTTAGGCAAAAGGAAATTACTGCGAGCCCGCGTGACCTTTCAGGGAGGTAATCAATCAAGTGATCAACAGGGATATTTATCATCGCTCTATAGGACTACTTCGCCGCCCGGGCGGGTGGGTGGGGGTGGGGCGCGCGGAGGGTGGAGACGCGCGCGCGCTTGCACACACTCACAAAAGTTTGAACACGCCCGACGAGCCTCGAGACAGAACACGCAGGCTTTAATAAATGTTAAGACTACCGGTCTTGTTTGACATCCCGGGAGAGACGCGCGCAGCCTACGCGTCCGCGGGGGCACGGGCGCACGGCGCGGCGGCCGCGGCTCCGGAAGGCGTCGACTCCGGACCGGCCCCGCGCCGCGCCGGGAGAGGGGAGCTCGCGGGCCGAGCGCGCTTCCGACGCCCGCGGACTCGGCCCGGCGCGGCTGCGCTCTCCGCCGGCGGACCCCGGGCCCGCGCGCCCGGCCGCCTCCTCTTCCTGCGAAATCCGCGCGCCGCCCCCGAGCCCGCCGGCTCCCGAGCACCGAGGCGGCGGCTCGGCGCGTTTCCTGCCCAGTTACCTTCTCTACCGCGGGAGCCGCCGCCCGTAAACGGCGTTTGCGTCCCCGGCTTCCCTAGCAGCCAGGGTGGGCCGCGCGGCTCCCGCCCCCCAGCTCGGCGGCCCCGGCGGGAGGCTGTGCTGTGAGGGACGGGGTGGTCGCGGGTAACGCGGAGGAGGAGGAGGAAGATATAAACAGTCGGCTCGAGCTAAACCCCCACCCGGCCCGGGGATCATAATCCGTCCGGAGACAAGGCCGCGGGTGACCGGCCCGCGGGCCGCGGAACTCCTTCCCGCGGGTTTACGACGCGCGGGTCGGGGTGACGCGCGCCGCCTCAGGTAGCGAGCCGCGGCTCCCGCGGTGTGGGAACGTGGGGCCGCGCCAGGGCTGCGCCGAGGCCGCGCGGGTTGGCACCAATGCGGAGCTCGCGTCCCTCGCCCGCCGCTCGGCCGCCCTCTCCCGGCGCGACGCGGCCTCCTCCCGCAAGCCTGGTCTGCGGCGCCCCCGCCTGGCTTCCCGGGCCGCAGCTCCGAGCTGACGGCCGCTAACGCTCCAGCTGCGCCCAGTAGCCCCCGGGGCGCGGGGCTAGGAAACAGCTGGAGCCCCCGGGAAGCTCGGCTGGGTGGAAAGGAACCCAGCAAGGGGGATTATGAGGCGAGCAGCTCCCAGAGCTGCTACTGGTTTAGGCTCGGGAGGAGCAACTTCACGGACCCAGATCTCTACCCTGCGGGAAATGGGGCTGCAACAAGAAACCAGGCTGCTGGTGTGTACGCCGGGCCCTCTTCAGACCCCTTCCCGGAACAAAGAATCACTACAAGAATGTTTCCAAAGTTTAATATGCATACACATCACCTGGGGACCTTGTTAAAATGTAGGTTCTCGTGCAGTAAGTCCACCGTGAGGCCCTGGCCCTCTGCCTTCCTTAACATGCTTCCCACGTTAATCGGAGGCTCGTGAAAGTGCGGTCCGCAGACCAGCACTGTCCAGCATCAGCCCATCAGCCGTACTTTGTGAGAAAAATCGAAATCGGCCGTTTTAAAAACACGATTCCGTTCAACAGTGAAGTTCCTGACGCCCTGCCCTAGAATGGGCCTGGGTAGGTTTTCCGTTCTTCTGTCCTCTTTGATCAGGACACCT
Source organism: Thryonomys swinderianus (assembly GCA_004025085.1). Classification (NCBI taxonomy): domain Eukaryota; kingdom Metazoa; phylum Chordata; class Mammalia; order Rodentia; family Thryonomyidae; genus Thryonomys; species Thryonomys swinderianus. The sequence continues at coordinate 59,874 of PVIC010003422.1, forward strand.
CCGGGACTGTCTCAATCCAAATCCTGCTTTCTGTCTTGTTAGAGCGGGTGAGAGGCAATGAACCTACCATTTATACGCTGCATCTCATCTGACCCGTTGTAGAATCTCTGGGACCCCATATCCATTGACCTCTGGCTTTAGAAGCCAAATGCCACTGGGGAGACTTTTTGGATCTCTGTCTAATCAGTAGCCCCTCCCCCACTTCTCTGTCTCTGGCCCTGTTTCCACCCCCACACACACACACACACCAGTATTTCGCTATCAAGTTGTAGCATTTATTTCTCCTTCTTAGAGTTTTTTGGTTACACATTTTCTTTCCCGTATTAGCTGTGGGCATCTTGGAAGAGACAGCGCCTTAAACACTCCAAACTTTGACTTTTCATCTGCAACATGGAAATAGTCATTCCTACCTGGATGGGATTAATATATGAAATGTTTTAGAAGCCATAGATGTTATTGTCAAAAAGATCAGAGTTGAAGGCCGTTATACATTAAAGATAAACTCTGAGGTAGCAAGACAGAATTGTAAGACCTTAAGGGTCAACTGTTCAAGTTTCAAACCCCAATATCACATTTTGCCAGCTGTGTAGCCTAAGACAAATTACTAAGTCTCTCTGAGTCTTTTTTCTCTTGTATGAAGAAAATAATTATAAATAGCTTGCAAGATTTTGTAAGAACTAAACATAATTCATATGAAACACCTACTACATTGCCAGCTGCTCACAGTAGCAATTTAATAAACGGAAATATTTAGAGCTCTGATATTCAGTAATTTGGCTTCATATAAGGCTTCTGGGTGTGGCTGTCTGTGCCTGGGGTCTTGGATAATGTCTCTTTTATTCCCATCTGCAATGAGATTTTTTCCTTTGTCAGCAGACTCTCCTCAAATAACTGAAGCATGAAGACAGACTTCAGATACACAAAACTGTCTCTTGCCACTTAACCCTGTAGTGTGAATGGGTATGTGGTGTGTGTGTGTGTGTGTGTGTGTGTGTGTTTAGCTACATATTTTCAAGGGATTCTCGTGGATGTGTCTACTGAAAAAGCAGTTTCCCAGTACCTAGTTGCTTTCAGTACAAGCCAACATGAACCTCAGCTCATCTCATACAAGGAGAATTGTCTCCATCTCCCAGACAGCCTGAAACAACAGAACCGGGGCCACGTGGCTGGGGCCACTGAGACTTGCTGACAGATACATTGCTTCTCCCCGGGCCTTACAATTGCAAATCTTTCTTCACAAGGTATACAAAGTCAGTATTTGAAGATGTCTAATGTTTCTAAGCTACCACGTTCCCCCTCTGTGAAATGGAAGACACAAAGACAATTCAAAGAGAAAGTGATTTTTAATAACATAAGCATGCTTTCTTTCTTTTTTTCTCCTGTTTTAAATCCTTTGGATGTTTTTGTTTGTCTGGTGTTGGGGGGGTTGTTTTGTTTTGTTTTGTTGAGACAGGGTCTCACTTTGTAATTCAGCCTGGCCCTGTGCTCACTAGGTAGCCTAGGCAAGCCTCGAACTCAGCAGTCCTCCTGCCTCTGCCTCCAAGTGCTGGGATTACAGGTGTGAGCCACCATGCCCAGCATTGTGGTATGTAGTACTGATTGCTGGTGGGCATGAGTCACCATGCCCAGTATTGTCCAATGTGCTTACCAGAGATGGAACCAGGGACCTTGCGCTTGCTAGGCAGGCAGCAGAACCACTGAGCTAAATCTCTGGCCGGGCAAATCTTTTTTAGCACATACTGTAGAGCCCATGCTGAGAGCTTATAAATGAGACTGCCTTGTAACAAGATCCTCAGTACTCAATAACATAGTTCCTTGACTGGAGTCCAAGGCAGACCTAACAACCTTCAAACTCTTCTATGAGGGCCATGACAGAGTCCAATACAGGTGTTGCTGCCATATCACAACGTAAGATTACTCACTCCATACTATTTTATTAAATAATGAGTTCCCTTGAGACATTTAAATGATGATTTGCCTTACAAAACTTTGACTTATACTCACTTTTCCCAGAAACATAACTACTGAGTTAGTGCTCTATTTTTTTAAATGATGATGCATGTTCCATAGCAAATATTCTATAATTTTTCCAAAGATTAAGACAAGGAAGCATATCACAATTCTAGGACTGGGGGGAAGAAAACAATTTCTGTACACAGAATCAGTTGCACACATAAGAAACTGTAGGAACTCATCTTTAATTATCTGCTTCAAAGGCCCAGATATGACAGAGTTTTACGTGTGATATGATTTGGACATCAATGTATATTTAAAATACAGTACTCTTATACTGTATTTAAGAAAGCTTTCCAAATCACCTTTATATATACTCTTGAATAATACTTTTTTAAACTAAAAAAGAAATCTTATTGAACAGAAGAACTGAAAACTAATTTTAAAATTGGCCTGGGGTTATGCCTGTGTAGAAGTAAGAGTCTAATGGAGAAAATATCACCATTCAATTCACATGTAGGTTTTTACTTAGTCAACTGGCATTTAACTGGGACTCTGATATTGGACATCTGGCAGTTCTAAAGCCTTAAGAGACAGTTCACTTCTGGCTGCAGTGGAAGCACCAATGGAGAGAAGCCAAAATAATAAACAGTATTTTTTTTTTTTTTTGAGACAGGGTCTCACTTTGTAGTTCAGGCTGTAGTTCAGGCTGGCCCTGAGTTCACTATGTAACCCAGGCAAGCCTCAAACTCAGCAATCCGCCTGCCTCTGCCTCCCAAGTGTTTGAGACTACAGGCGTGAGCCACCACCCCAGGTATTGTGGTGTGTGGTACTGATTGCTGGTGGGCGTGAGTCACCACACCTGGTATTGTATGTGGTTGCCAGGAACTGAACCAGGAACCTTGCACTTGCTAGGGAGGCGCCAGAACCACTGAGCTAAATCTCCAGCCCCAATAAACAGTATTTTGATGGACTTCTGCCTCTTGTGATTAGGTTCTGCTGAGATGTGCACAACGTTTGTGGCCAACATTTTTATAGGATTAAGAACTTTGCAGGTTTCTTCATCAAAATAAGTGAACAGTTTGATGCCACTTGAGCCTTCATAAGTGGCAATGTGCAGGCCTGCAGTATAGGCTGCTCAGCGACAGGAACCTCCTTTTGTGATTCACCCTACACAGCACTGCTGTTCAGTCTCCCTAAGACACAGTTCTGATACTGTCATCTTCCTGCTGAAAACATTCAAGCTCCCCGAGTTATTTTTATGATCAAGCTCCAAAATGTTGCCTTTCATTCAAAGTTATTCTATCATTCAAAGGTATTCTATGATAGGTTAAATAGCAAGGGTGGTAAGAAAACATGAGGTTTCCAAACATTGGGATTCTTATCTGCCTGCCTTATAGGATTCAAGAAGGGTGTTTATGAGAAATAGAATTGGAAAGATGAGTTAAGCACACACCACAGGAGGCTCACAAAAGGCAAAAATCTAGGGCTTTGTCTTGAAGATAACTGAAGGATTTTGAAGAGTCTGTGTTACAGAATGGCCTTATCAGAATTGAAAGACTAAGCACAGAGTGGTGCATAAAGCAGACTGTATTTTCTCTCCATATGTTTGGTCTGCCCATCTTCTGAGATCCAAAACAAACACCACCTACTCCAACACTGTTGATAGTATTCTTTCATATGGAAACAACTGCCAGTCCTCTTCCTGTAGCATTTTTGCTTGCATGTTTCTTGGGAGGACATTTGTATCCAACTGATCTTGTCCATCAGTGCTAAAGCACATCTTGTCTAGAACTTATACTTTCTAAGTGGAAGGCTTTTCATTTATAAAAAATGTTTGTAAATGTTGCGTTGCCTTTTTAAATACTGCCTATCTTTAGCCTCTTGATCCTTTCTTTCCTGTTCTCTGACTTGATATGTGCTGGATCTTGCTCTGTCTTCCACGTTTCCTAGCCTATCTATTATAAATTCTGTCTCTTTGGGCTTAATACGGTAATACCTTCAGATCTATCTTCAAGGTCTTCAAATCTCTCTTTAGCTCTATCCAGTAAACTAAACTGTCAATTAAATTTTCTCATTTCAATTAGTTTTTAACTTCTATAATTTATATTTTGTTCTTTTTTAAAGCATATGGTTATTTTTTCACAATGTTTTATTATCCTTCTAATTTTGGTCTTCATGTTAAGTTTTTAAACGTTTAAACTTTTTTTTAGTGTGTGAGATCTATTATTTAAAGTCCTGAGGGCACTAATCCTTCTCTTGTATCTACCAACTGTTGCTCTGGCAAATATTTTAGAATTTAAAATTTTGAGTTTACCTTCAGCAAGACTTTTTCTGGGAAATCATATCCAAAATTACTTGAAGACATATCTTAGCAGACCATTTTTATTTTCTTTCATCAGATAATCCAATGTTATTGAGTTTTTTCATTAATTTGTCAGCCTGATGCTTTGCAAATCTGTGGGAAAAAAAGTGTAATTAGAACCTCAGACATAGGTGATAGTGGGCCTGATGAGGAGAATGTTAGGAAACCCTTTCTTTCTGACCCAGAGGCCTAGATAAAACAAAAGCCTCTATGGTATCTTCTATTTTTTTTTTTTTGAGACGGTCTCACTTTGTAGTTCAGGCTGGCCCTGAGCTCACTATGTAGCCCAGGCAAGCCTCGAACTCAGCAATCCTCCTGTCTCTGCCTCCTGAGTGCTGGGATTACAGGAGTGAGCCACCACGCCCGGCACTGTGGTATGTAGGATTGATTGCTGGTGGGCGTGAGTCACCACACCCAGCATTGTATGTGGTTACTGGTTACTCAGGACCATTGCGCTTGTGAGGCAGGCATCGGAACCACTGAGCTAAATCTCTGGCCCCCCATGGTACCTGCTTTTATCAATGAGCTGATGATTTCTAGATCAACTTTCCATGGCTATGGTAGCTGATCTCTCAGACCCAGCTGTAGGCAAGCATCACTACCTCATGGTGGGCCATAGCTGTATGTCCTGATTTCTTGAGTGTTTTGAAATCTAAGGTCTGAGTTATCAGTTCCCCCTTCTCACAACCACAAGCCACCACCAGATTTTGATCCTCTGTTAGATTTGGCCCCAGAGAGACACTTTGTTTAGTTTCATTCAAGAAAATTTATGAGTTATTGAGCAGGATGATTCGGTAATTTATGAAGGAAAGGACTGTAGATTATTTAGTCTATAAAAATACCAGGAATCCTAGACACAAATAGTTTGGTGGTTTGCCATTAATTAATTTTCAATTTTTTTCTTGAATCCTTTTATTTAAAAGAATTTTCTCATTTACAAAACAAAAAAAGAAACAAATGTTAATTGTAACTATAATCACAAAATTAGTCTTTTCGTGTGTTTTTGATCAGTTTAAAATCACTCTCCTCACCTTTTTCTGGCTATCAACATCATATTTAGCTTTCAAATGTTGTCTCAGATTCAGCCTTCTCCCTAATATTTTCCATGATGATAACAATAATTACAAAACAATGACAACTAAGTTGTAAGCACTTCCTTGATGTTTTGTATATATTGCTTTATTTTTCTAAATAACTATATAACATTTTAAACCTTGTTTCATAGATGAAGAGACTGATGTTCCTGAAAGTTAAACAACCTTTCAAGGTGACCCAAGGAGCAGTCTCTCATGAGTTCTCTAACAACTCCAGTTGAACGCAGCCTTTGAGCTATCCCAGCGCAGAAGTCAGTCAGGTGAGTTCAGTCCCCAGAAGAGAGAACTCCGGCTATTGGAGTCACCTCCAAATATTTGAGTCTTTCTAGCTGAAGCCACAGATAACATGGAACAGAGATATGCAACATGCTCCCTGACTGTAATAAAAATAATTATTGCTTTCCATCACTACGCTAAGGCAGTTTGTTTTGCAGCAGTAAGTGGAGTGTTGCTAGCATGTGCCTTAGCTGGTAGGAACAATTATAGACTGGTTAGATACAAACCCTCTGGAGGTTAGGCTACTAACAAAAGGGAGCTAGCTATCCCCATGTTCGGAGCTACTAACAAAAGGGAGCTAGCTATCCCCATGACGGTAGATAGCTATCCCCATGTTCAAAATGAAATGTATGCATGTGGACTTCAGCTTCTGGACACATGTGGAGTATTTGGTTCATACCTATGTGTTGATTCTGTCTTACTAAACTTTTATCCTTGAGAAAACCTGCCAGCTTGGCTGAGAGAAGGCAGTAGCCTCTAATTCACTCCTGTTGCCCTTCCCTTTTCTTGGAGCTGGACTTCTTTTGCATCCCTCACACTGACTCCCTGTCCCTCATACTGAAAAAGTGCCCACTGAAGAGAAAAGACAACTTGTGGACTACAACCATCAGTGAGTTTGTAGGGACAGTGCCACTACAGGACCCTGGACTCTCTTCAGGGGAAGTATGGCTTTCAACACTGCAGGAGTTCCCTGAGCTGAACTCAGGTGCTGTATCCAGAAGCCAGAATGATGATCAGTGGACTATGGCTATTTCCCTGTGACTAGTTAAATCTGATCTGCATGCTACTGCCTATACTGTCTACAGGAGAGAGCAGGTCCATGCCTTGAAGGACCTTTTGGAATTGTGGGGTTTTTTTTTTCCTCTTTTGTTGCTGTTGTGTTTTATTCTCTCTCTCTCTCTCTTTTCTCTCTCCTTTTTTCTTTCTTTTTCTATTTTTCTGCCCTCTCCTTTATTCTTCATTTCTCTATTTTCTTGTAGCTGACTCTGTCAAATTTTGAGTTTTTTATTCTCTCAACTGCTCTTATTTTTATAGGAGAGGGAAAGTAGTCTCCTAATTTCCTGTTACTGCTGGGTATTCCTATGCTTTTGTTCCTTCATCCCTTTTTCCTCTGGTCAGTATCATTTCACCAAAGTCCATGTGTTTCAGTCCTCCGTACTCTCCTTTTCTTCTGTATTATTACAGGAGAGAGAGAGTATAGTTTCTAGTTGTCCTGCTGCTGTTAGTCTTTTCTGCTTTGAATTTGTCCCTTCTGTCTCTTTTGTTCTCTACCTTCTATCAGCCTCCCAGGGTTTGTATGACCTTTATATATCCTCCAACCCTATTTCTAAGCTCTCCCTCTCCTTCTATCTCTCTATACACCCCCAAGTTCCTGATAACCCTCTACCCCAAAGGGTGATGCTGCTATATTGAAGGACCTATATGTTTATAGGCCCTTTGTCATATGGTCACAGATCTAACTCATGAGGTTAAAGTTATCAGATTAGTGATTGCCACAGTTTGTCATTTCCTGTGCTGTGTTTGATGCTATTGATGATACTAATTGTATTATTTCAAGTAAGGTGGTATGTTTTTCTTTCATGGTGTGCCAGAACTGAGATTGCTTAAGAACCATTACAACCTAGGAAGTAGCTATCTCCTAATAGTCCCAAATATTAGAAAGAAAGAGACTTGTAATAAACATTGCCCAGACAGTAGACCAAGAATTAAACCAAAAACCTCAACAACAAAAAAAGAGAAATGAAAAAAAAGTCAAAAATACAATTACAAAGATCATCACCACAGGGGAAACAAGGGAAAAAGAAAATAGAACAAACTAAAACTCAATCACCAGCACTCTTTGACCAGTAACAAAAAAGGATCTAGTAAAATGGAAATCAGATATAATTTCTCAAATAAAAAAAGACATACTGTCCGTAATGAAAGACATGATTAATAACACTAAAGAAGAGATCAGGAACATGATAGAATCTCAGATTATAAAAATAATAGGAGGCTGGAGATTTAGCTCAGTGGTTCCAGCACCTGCCTAGCAAGCACAAGGTCCCTGGTTTGATCCCCGGTAACCACATACAACAATAGTTGGTGTGATGGCTCACACCCATCGGCAATCAGTACCACACACTACAAATGCCAGGCTTGGTGGCTCAAGCCTGTAACCCCAGCACTCAGGAGGCAGAAACAGGAGGACTGCTGAGTTCGAGGCTTGCCTGAGCTACATAGTGAGCTCAGGGGCAGCCTGAACTACAAACCAAGACCCTGTCTCAAAAAAAAAAAAAAAGTAATGGAATTTATTAAACAGCTTCATACAAATTTCCAGGAGATGAAAAACTCCAATGAGAGTCTGCAAAATAAGATGAGTGTACATGAAGACAGAATATTAGGCATAGAGATAAGATTGCAGCCATAAACAGGACAGGAATAATTTATGGAAAATGGCAAGGGACCATAATAACTCAATCCAGCAGCTCCTAGATGATGCAAGAAAAATAACATAAGATTGACTGGAATCAGTGAGGAGACAGGAGAAGGTGCAAAAGATATTTTTTTAAAAAGCTGTTCACAGTCTATAGCCATACCATCCTGTATGTAGGTCTTATCTGATTTCAGAAGCAAAAAGTTGTTCACAGATGTAATGGCAAGAAGCTTCACAGGCAAAGAAAATGCATTTGACAAAGAAAATGCATAGGACTCTAAATGGCCATGATCTAAATAAATCTATACCTAGGGATATAATACTCAAGAGTCCAAAATTCCAACAGAAGAGCAAAATAATGAAACAACTTAGAAAAAAAATAAATCACATACACAGGAAGCACATTAGAATCACAGCAGACTTTTCAACAGAAACACTCAAGACAAGGAGATCCTGGAGTGAAGTATTCCAAGCCTCAAACTAAGCAACCTCCAACCTAAACTTAATGTGTCCTGCAAAACTATCTTTCAAAATCAATGAGGAAATAAGATACTTCCATAATAAAGAACACCTGAGAAATTTCACAGATGCCAAACCCGCACTCTAAAAATTCTAAAAAAAATCTTAGAAAAAAGACAATGAATATCACAATCCCATGAGACCCAGCAGTGTCTTGGGCTGGTAAGAAACCAAATGGAAAAGGGGAAAACCAAAGAATAAAAGAGCCAAGTACAGGAAAATGATATGGATAGGGTTAAATCAGTACATATCAGTTATAACTATTAATTTCAATGGCCTCAATGCACCAATTAAGACACAGACTGGGAGAATATATTAAGATACAAGATCCTACAATATGCTATGAATGAGAAACACACCTAATTCAGAAAGAAACCCATAGACCAAAAGTAAAAGGATGAAAAACAAATCACCATGTGACAGAAAACTGCAAAAAAGCAAGAGTGGCTATCCTATTTGCAGACGGAGTAGATTTCAAACCAAAACTCATTAAGAGAGACAAAGAAGCCCACTACATCCTTGTACAGGGAACAATCCAAGAGGAAGAGATGACATTCATAAATATTTATCCACCAAATTCTAGTGCACCCAAGTATATTAAACAACTATTAGGGGACATGAGAAGCCAGATAAGCACTAATACAGTACTAGTAGGGGAACTCA
>PVIC010003423.1:0-69168 GCA_004025085.1 Thryonomys swinderianus
TTGAGTTGCAAAATAGTGTTTATCAGATTTGTTTTTTAAAAGTTAACGTGTACAGAGCCATGTGGGAAACTCCTGGGAGCATGAGGTTTAGTGGCTGTAATCAAAAGTAGGGGTTGACAAGAAGAGTTTTTTAATCCTCTTTAACCCCTACTTTCATCATACGTGTATATAATCTTGAATGCCTGATTTTAAAAAAATAATGTTTTTATCAAGAAAACCTAGATTAATTCTCCCAAACACCTTTTTACAGTATAGATTTAAGACCAGTTTATGGTGAGAGCATTATTTGCATTCAAGTTTTTAAATGGTTTATGATTGAGAAAGGAGAAGTACTTCTTAGTACCTGTGTAAGTGCTGAGATAGCGGAGTAATCTGGGTATTAATAAATTATGACTGCTGATAAGCAGCTCGGAATGGTTCAATATGAAGTAACACCCTCTTAGTCACTGTACTTCTAGGTATTAAGAAATTTGCTGATTATACAAACAGCATTTATCATTTTTAGAGAAATTTGAGATATCTACTAACGAGAAACTTTATTATGAATTTCTTGTAATTAAAATTGAAAATAGGAATGGCTATGGTGATAAATAGGTGGAAATACTTTTTCTTATTCCAAGGAATCCTAATAAAAAGATTAAAATGATGAATAATGGTCTATAGATCTTTTTATGGGGTTACTAAAAGTAGACATGCTAAATATATATCATAGCATTTTGTGTGTCTGACATATTCTTTATTCAGCTAATGAAATGGTGACCTAGTTAACAACTGCAGAGTGCTTTGAAAATATTTGAAATATCCCAGGGTAAGTTACAGGACTCTTACAAATAAGGCTAGTTACCGGTGTCCGTTTTCTTTAATATTACCAATAAGATTCTTGTTCCCCTGATTCCTCTCATTTGTTCCCTTCTCAGAGAGAAAAGCTACATAGACAGAAATACAAAATGTGAAATTTAAAAGATGTTTCTACCCTGAAGATCAGCCAGTGTGTGTGACTGACCATCTTGCCGGGGAGGGGACGAGGAAAACTGGGATGGTTTTTAAAGTATAATTGGATATTTCTATCTATATTCCGTGTTGTTTGCTAGCCACTAAAATGCCTCTGCACAGAACATACCAAGGCAGAGGCGTGTCATCCGATCGAATGGATTTGCTCACGGTTCCCTCCTCTTGCGAGCGTAGACCAGGAGAGGGCGCTTCCGCCTGAGTGTGCGAGGCCTCAGCCCACCGCCAGAGCGAGAGTGATCCGTGACGGAGAGCACCCTGATAAATGAACATTTAATTCTGACCCCAAAGAGTTTGTTCTGGGGAACTAACGCTAGTCCTGCATGATGCGCGCCGCATACCAGACAAACTCCTAAATATACTCAACTTTGTGATTGTGAGTGGGATATATTATGATTTAGAACACGTGATTTGGAGTGGTTTTGATACCAGTGCCATCTGTTTGAGATCTTAAGGTCTGGCATTAGAAATTTTTCACAGTGGGCCGGAGATTTAGCTCAGTGGTTCCAGCGCCTTTCTGGCAAGTGCAAGGTCCCTGGTTCAGTCCCGGCAACCACGTACAACAATACCGGGCATGGTGACACATGGCCACCAGCAATCAGTAATGCATACCACGGATGCCGGGCGTGGTGGCTCATGCCTGTCATTCCAGCACTCGGGAGGCAGAGGCAGGAGGATTGCTGAGCTCGAGGCTTGCCTGGGCTCCATAATGAGCTCAGGGCCAGCCTGAACTACAAAGTGAGACCCTGTCTCGAAAAAAGAAGAAAAGAAATTTTTCATAAGGCTGAACTCCACTCAGTGCCACAACTTTGTGTTTATCATAAATTTGTAATTCAGAAGCTTACATCAGCATTACGGAAACTCGGATTTTCTTGTCTCCAGGCTGGTTTGTCTGCTGTTCCTGGCAGGGCCACGTCTGAGGGGACCCCAGCCGGAGCCAGCTTGTGCAGAGGCGCGCCCTCCGGCGGCGGAGCCCTTGCTCTAAGTGACGGGGATCTGAGCTTGAGTCCGCCTGCTCGTTAATTTTTGGTTTTATACCTCATTTCACTGGGGACTTTTTCCAGCACTGAGGATTGAACCCAGGACCTTCACAGTGAGCTATGTTCCGTTCCCTTTTATTAAATTCCTTATTTTAAAACAGGGTCTTCGTAAGTCACTAAGTTGCCTAGACTGAGCTCAAGCTTGCAATCCTCCTGCCTCTGCCTCCAGAAGTGCTGAGATTACAGTGTATGCCACTAGATTCAGTTTCACTAGCTCCCCCTCTTGGTTGGGATCTTGATTGTATTATAGTTTCTATAAACGTCACCATTGTTTCAAAATAATGTCCTAAAACACCTCATAGTTAGTTTTCAATTGAGAACATTAGGAATGTGGATCCGTAGTCAACTCGATCTTCCCCATGGTTCCAAAACAGGGGAAGTTGTTAAAACCACAAGTCTGTACCATACTCCCACCGAGGCAGAACAGTCTTGCAGGTGGAGCCCAGGGACTGGCTTTCTTTTTTTTTTTGGAGACAAGGTCTCGCTTTGTAGTTCAGGCTGGCCCTGAGCTCACTATGTAGCCCAGGCAAGCCTCAAACTCAGCAATCCTCCTGCCTCTGCCTCCCGGGTGCTGGGATGACAGGCGTGAGCCACCATGCCCAGCACTGTGTGGTGTTGTTTGCTGGTGGGCGTGAGTCAGCACACCCAGCATTGTATGTGGTTACCAGGATCGAACTCAGAACCTTGCGCTTACGAGGCAGGCGCCGGAACCATTGAGCTAAATCTCCGGCCCAGGGACTGGCATTTTTAATGCGTACTTCAGATACCTCTTAGGCCTGTTGTAATTTACAACTTTTCTACAATGAGGATTTTTGCACTGAAATACGTTGTTGATGGTTTTATTATTTGTTCATTTCCAAGGGAGAATTTTCACTGACTTTATCATAAGATTGTTTAATTATGTTGCCAGATGATTCACTGGAAGCAAGGCATACTTTGAAGCGGAAGAAAGTTACAAAAGAGTAGTAAATCTATTTCCCATAACTAATCCATTATCTTTAATTCCACTTGCTCGGGGAAGAAGCCAGTTCTCATTAGAAACCTGTTATTGGCCAACATGGAAGGGATCTGGTTCAGTAGAAAGTAAGCAGGAGTCAGAGGGAAGTCGAACCAAATCAGACTATTTTTAGAACGACAAAAGGACTTCTTGGAGAACAGTGGAAAAAACAATCACTGGCATAATTTGATGGACAGAGGTTTTATGATTTGTAATCCTTCTAGCCCGTGTTTCAGCGATACTCTGAGTGGTTTACAAATGAGATTAAATGGCCAATCGTGTCTAGACCTACGCTAAATCCCTTGTGGAACCACTTGGCCAAGATCCTTGACACGGAGAACCCGGAGTGTGGTTCACAGCAGCGTTAGGAGTGAACCGGAAGGGCCGCATGTGTTGATGACAGAAACATCGGGAACTGGTGAAGCTAAGTGTTGCCGTGAGTGAAAGGAAACAGTGCAGGGCACAAGCTGATCAGTTCAGCGCTGCTCCTCTGTCCCCCTTGGTCGGGAAGGGCTCACCGGGAAAGCGGTGTCTGGATGTCATGGCACGGGGTGGGTGATAGGATGTCGGAGGAGATCGTCTGAGGTGCGCACGGAGTCACGCCAGGCCCCAGGCATGACACCAAGCCCTCAGCGTGCTTAGAAGGTTTCTAGGACCGAAGCTGGGGCCGGGTCCAGGGTCCCAGGACCTCGTGCCTGAAGCGGAGGAAGTTTCAGTGTGGGGACACGGTAGGAAGAGTGTCACAAAGAAGTGATACGCAGGCCTTGATAAATGACTGCTTTTAAAAGCTAAAAGGAGAGAACAAGGCAGACAGAGTAAAGGAGTGACCACAAAGGGGCCGGAGATTTAGCTCAGTGGTTCTGGCACCTGCCTAGCCAGTGCAGGGTCCCTGGTTCGATCCCCAGTACCCACATGTAACAACACTGGGCATGGTGACTCACACCCACCAGTAGTACCACATACCACAGTGCCGGATCTGGTAGCTCAGGCCTGTCATCCCAGTACCGGGGAGGCAGACGCAGGAGGATTGCTGTGAGTTCGAGGCTTGCCTGGGCTACATAGTGAGCTCAGGACCAGCCTGATCTACAAGGCAAGACCCTATCTTAAAATAATAAATAAATAAATAAATAAGTGAGTGATCCCAAAGATATAGTGAGTACAGAAAAAGGTATCTTTTTCCTGTTTTGGCTGGTAAATCATTCACAAGCAAGGGCCGCACCCATGAACTCTGGAGCTGAGCACAGCTGTTTCCCTGCACAGTGGGCGCCAGAACTCACATTTGCCCGACGCTTTTACTGCAGCAGCAACATGAAGTCAATGCTGTAAGGTCCGTGGCATCGTGAGCTTCAGAAGCGTAGTGCTGCCCAACACACAGGAAAAACGTCCAGTGTCTCTCATCCAAAAATTCCCCGAGTAAACAAAGACTTTTCAGCAGCCAGCGAAACAGCCTAGTTATTAAAGCATTATTCACTACAGCAAACCTTTCCCATAAAATAAAACTGTGTTGGCTTGTCCCTTGACATTTATTATAATGGAACTTGACCTATAATAACAAAGCCGAGAGGACAAAGAAAATGAGAATTATGTCTGTAGTGTTGTTATGCGCTGCCCAGAAATCCGGAGCAATAAATCCAGTCAGTCAGTTCCAGACTTATCTGATGGAGGATTATCCGTATCGCTTACTTTTTTCCCCTTCTTCCGGAGCTTTATCTTTGATGCGGAGAATGGAGGAAGTTCGGTTAATTGCCTTGCTAGTTAAAAGTGCCCGTGAAGGATTTGATGGAGGACACGATGGGAACTAGAGGAGGTTTCAGAGTTATCTGGCAGCCCCCTTTCACAGAGACTTCCTTGTTTCCCTTAGTGATCAGAACTGCCCGGAGTTGGTGCTTGGAGTTGACATCCTTCCAACAGTCAGTTAAAATCCTAAGTGAGTTTTCTAGGGTTTTACTCTTATTTTCTTTTTCTATCCCTACAGGTGGTGCTTGGCACTTTTCATTTAATGTGAAATTTTACCCACCAGACCCTTCCCAGCTATCTGAAGATATAACCAGGTATTTGATTGCTATTAACAAGACAGCCACAGGCGAGAGCTGAGTCTTGGGGGCTCCAGAGAAAACCCACATAAGTGAGGCCCTGCAGTCCCCTGCGCCCACAACCAAGAAAAAGACAACTGACTGAGCACAGACATCTGATGAGAAATCTTGCCGAATCCTGCCCGGTGATGGCTGAATCTCTGGTGCTAGCCTGCTGCTCCCATTTGCCTGACCCTGGTGGGAAGCCCGCAGAAGTGGGGTGCTCTCACCCGCCCACCACAGCGGAATTGGGTGGGATTCAGCTTTCAGTACTGCAGTCGTTCTGAGGCTCCTGTTCTGTCCTATTAAGAATTCCCTTATGGGGCCGGAGGGTTAGCTCAGTGGTTCGGGCACCTACCTCGCAAGCACAAGGTCGTGAGTTTGATCCCCAGTAACCACATACAATGCTGGGCGTGGTGACTCACGCCCACCAGCAATCATTACCACATACCACAGTGCCAGGTGTGGTGGCTCACGCCTGTAATCCCAGCACTCAGGGGCAGAGACAGGAGAATTGCTGAGTTCCAGGCTTGCCTGGGCTACATAGTGAGCTCAGGGCCAGCCTAAACTACAAAGCGAGACCCTGTCTCAAAAAAAAGAATTCCCTTAGACACTTTACATATGACTAGCCTGACACGTCCTAGTTCTTTAAAAGATCACACAGAAACAGAGTGGTACAAATGCTCAGATAGCTAGGAGCTTGCCTTTCATGCCCTGCGGGTTCAAGGAAAATGATTAATTTGTTTTCTGGAGAGAGGTGAAGAAAAGAATCTAACGTAAACTTATTCCAACTTGATGGTTGAGCTGAAGGTGAATGGACCCCTTGGAAGCAGCATCGGGTGTCTCCATGCGGCTACTGTCACAAAATACCAGGGTCTGGCTGGTTTCTACACAACAGAAATTTATTTCTCACAGTTCACACAGAGGCTGGGAGTTGAAGGTCAGGGCGTTATTCCTGTGAGGGTCAGACCGTGGGCTGCGCGCTCCTGGCGTCCCGCGTGGTGGAAGGGGTGCTGGTCTCCCTCTGGCCTCCTCTTTGTGGGTGCCAACCTCACCGATGAAGGAGCGACCCCGCTGACCCAGCCGCTGCCAGGGGTCCCGCCCCCTAACCGAGCGCCTGGGAACAGGGTTGCCGCACACGGGGGGGGGGGGGGGGGGCAGGACGCGGACACAGAACACACAGCCCCTCCTCGGGTCCCAGAGTCCCCTGCATTCCGCTTGGAACCCGTGACTCACTCTGTTTGGTACAAGTTTATGACTTTGTCCTGAGTGTACAGGATTTTCTATGTAAGTTTCCCAAGGAGGATATTTTTCATCAAAAGGAAATTACTCAAAATGAATTCAGTCAGTTGTTAGGATTAAAAACAATTTCACCAGACGTGTTTGGAGGAAGGTACCAACTAGTTTCTTTTCTACTTTAGATTTCTTTTTATACTTACAGTAAGTCAGGAACAATTATAAATAAAGTATCTGTAAAGCTACTTTTTAGTGTTGAGTATTGAGGAACTATTTAATCTGTGATTGTAGAAGCTACATATATTTAGATTTGAAATTTTAGTGCTTGGTTTCTTTCTATTTATGTGTGTAGTATTTGGAGAACCTTGTTAAGTGTTTAAGGATTTTTATATCTGGATTATATGGATTTACTTATAGTCTTATACTTAGAGGGACTTTAAGATTTTACATAGTCATCACTTTCATCAGAATAACAGTTTGTTGCTTATATGAAAGGTAAGCGAGAGGTATTATTTGTCTTTTTTTGTTGTGGTGGTAGCACCGGGGATCAAACTCAGCACCTTGCTCTTGCTAGGCCGACATGCTACCACTGAGCTACATGCCTGGCCCTGTGATAGGTATTATTAAAATCCAACAGTGTTAACCTTTATTTTGCAGTTAGTTAAATTATACCTATAAATCTTAAGACACAATAACAAAAAATACAGATCAGATGTTAATAAAGATATTTTTATGATATCGTGGCAAAATTACATGAAAAGTGTTGATATTTCTTCAGACTGTTTGCTTCTAGTGACAAGGTTCTCAGATTTTAGGGCTGTAATTCTTTAAAGTTAGTATTCAGCTGAGTTGAACTCTAGGAAGATGTCTTAGAAGGCACAGCGGGTGGAAAAACTGTCCTCTAGATTAAAAGTGAGATCTCCAGAAGGCCGGGGAACCTAAGAATTATATTTAAGCACATCATTTTTATATTATAATTTCCTCAACTAAATAGTTACTCAGAGTATGGTGGGAACTATTCATTGAAAGTTAAAAGATGTTCGCTAAACACGTCTTTAGGTTTCTTTTGCTCTGTGCTTCACGGGTGAAATCCCGTGTATTAGGGGCGCAGCCTTTGTCTGGACAGCCCTCGATGTGGCGTGTAGCCAGGGCTTCCGCTGGCGTCCGGATCCGCTGTGGCTGGGCGCTGCAGGTGTGCTGGCTGCGTCCCGCAGGGCCCCTGCCGGCCCAGCACGCCCTCCCCGCGGCTCACGCCGGCCTCTGTCCCGAAGGTACTACCTCTGCCTCCAACTGCGCGACGACATCGTGTCGGGACGGCTGCCCTGCTCCTTTGTGACCCTCGCCCTGCTGGGCTCCTACACGGTCCAGTCGGAGCTTGGAGACTACGACCCTGACGAGTGTGGCAGTGACTACATCAGCGAGTTCCGCTTCGCCCCGAACCACACGAAGGAGCTGGAGGACAAGGTGGTCGAGCTGCACAAGAGCCACAGGTTGGTGGGCGACACGGGCGCGGCCTTGTCGGTGCGCCGCGGTGGGGACACTGTCCTGCGGCCGTCGGCCGCGCCCTGGTGCGCGGAGGGCAGCTGTTGGCAGTGACAGGCGCGCTGGGAAAGCTGTAGGACCCTGAGACTCCCCCACAGCACCACCAGCTGTCCCTTAGCTGCAGTGTTTCCATCAGAACCATTCATCTTGTCGAGCGGCCCCTACCCAGAATGCTTAGGGCCACAAGTATTTCAGAGGCTGGAATTCTTCAGACTGGCATTTTTGCATATAAACAATGAAATACCTTGAGGAAGGAACCCAAATTGAAGCACAAAATTATTTGTTGCATATGTTTTTTGTACACCCAGCCTGAGGATGATTTTACACAGAACATTTAGTGTCCTGCGCTTTGACTGCCACCCATTACGTGAGGTCAGCTGCGGGATCTTCACCTGTGGTGTTGTGTTGGTGCTCAGCCACCGCAGGTTGTAGGCACGCCAGGTTCTTGACTTTTGACCCACGGCGTTCCGCCTGTATCAGCCCCTGTCTCACTAGGGGATTTCTTATAAGATAGCAAAGAAATTTTGCAGCCCTACCACACAAAAAGCAGATAATTGCTTTTTAATTTCTAATTCTCACTGATAAGCAGGGAAAGCAACCTTGTAACACATTTTTTTTTTCCAATCAGAGGAATGACGCCAGCAGAAGCAGAAATGCATTTCTTGGAAAACGCCAAAAAGCTGTCCATGTACGGGGTGGATTTACATCACGCCAAGGTAGCCTTTCCCAGCCCCAAGTTCTTGCATTTAGCTCCGTGTCGGTGTCTCAGTGAGCAGGCAGATACCCGCTGATGCGAGCAGAATCTTTGAGGGTTCAGTTTGTGTTCGCCTCCTAAGCCCCTGAGTCTTGCTCCATCTTAAATCAGGCTCAGCTCTGGCGTCCACAGAAGGCTGGTCTGTGGCTGCGACTCGCTGTCTTAGTCAGTTTCTTGTCCCGAGATACCGAGAAAAGGGGGTGCTGTGAGCTGGTTTGGGGTGCAAAGTCAGAGGTGTATTCCAGACAGAAGGAGGGAGAGAGGAGGGAGGAAGGGTGTCGGCCGTGAGGGAAGAGACAGCCGCCCGGAGCCAGTGCCACGTTTCTCTGGCATCTCTGTGCTTTCAGCAGTGAGAGGCTGACCCTACTCCCTGAGCAGCCGTGAACGGAGCCCTGCGGTATGACCGGAAACTTGTGTAAAAACTTTATCAGCAAAGTCAGTGACATTAGGGTTCTAGAGTTAATTCTGGTGTTTGAGCAGTGTTCAAAAGATCACTCTCCAAAGCTCAGGGATAGTTTGTTCTGATGGCGGCTGACCGGACAGTATCACCCCTTTATGGAGATGCAGATTCCACACAGTCGCCAGTTTCACAGTGACCCGGACAGACTCATAAGAACGTTCACTGACAGCTCCTGGCAAGTGGCATCTCGCACACAGGCAGGTGCGGGGTCTAGAAGTGAGGAGACCTCAGCATGGCGGTGTTTAGGCAAACCTCTGAGCAAGCCTGATAACCAGAGAGGAGGAAATTATGATCTGTAAATTTTGCTGCTAATGGAAATGAGGCTGCTGTTTGGCTGACATTCGGGGAGTGCGTCTGGACAGGAAGTCGGGGGGCGCCGAGACCGTGAGGTTTGCTTGGTGATGTCTGTGGAGCGTCAGCCGCAGAGGAGTCTCCCCAGCGTGGCTGTGGCTCCCGCCAGGCGCGTGCTACAACCCCGGGTGCTGCACGCGCTGACGTGTAACTGCAGCAGCAGGTGTAGCTTCGTTACCCGCCAGCTCAGTGCCACGCCTTTTCACTCAGCTAACAGAGTGTTTTGCAGCTTTTGCCAACTGTAAGTTAGGGGCAGATTTTAACCTGAAATCTACGCCAGGCACTAAGACCTTTTTATTTTATTTCTCTTAGAGTTTTTAACCGAGGTGGCCAGACAGTAAAGACACAAGAAGAAAATGAAATTAGCATGAAAATTGGAGCAAGTCTAAATCTACGGGGGAGGGGGTCACCTCGTGTGCTTTGATTCATTTACTGCCTAGATTAAAAAATAAATAAATAAAGGATTAGAGCCTCTATTTAGAGAAGTGCAGCTCAGGGTATATCCGTGTTCCAGTCAGTAAAAATAAAGTCTCTTATCACTGCCAGAGCTATTGAGTTGGAATAGATGGCTGCTTTTTCATTCAGTAATATGATCTGGAATTACACCAATTAAAGAGAAAGAGAATTAAGGAAGTGCAAACGCCGCCTGTGAGGAGACTTCATCTGAATAGTGAGGCTACCACATACGTCAGTGAGAGACTCCATTTTCCTATCCTGTTCCTTTCAAGGAGGAGATGTACTGAATTAAATTAGAGCTCATTTCCTGTGATAAAGGAGACACTTCTCTTCTAGGGCTGGTAGGGAGGAGGCACAGCCCACTTAGCCATCCTGATCGTGGTCCTGGGCTCTGCAGTCCCGTGTAAGCGTAAGTGCCGGCCAGGCGAGAGCACCGGCTGGTTTGCAGGGATCTGTAACGCTGGCTCCTGGAGACACGAGAGCGTACGTGGGCCCCGCCCCGTGGAGAGCACATTCTGAATACTGGGCTGTTTTTCTTAGGGTGAATGATTCTGCTTGTGTGTCACTTCATGTCAGTCTGCATAGGCTTCGTCAGAGTCATTTATTTCAAGTAAGAGTGTGCAGTTTAGATACCAGCTCCTCTCAGGTGTCAGTGTTCCAAGCAATACTGAAGTTAGCCGTGTTTGAATGGTGATTCTGAGCACAGGGGGCGGCATGGCACTTTCTTCCTGTTGGGATGGGCTGAGATAGTCCAATGGCCTTCTGAACGGCTGCATATAACTCTATTAAACAGGACCTGTCTCCAAGAAAGGCTGTTAAGACCAGATTTATACCTGGTGTGGTGGCTCGTGCCTGTAATCCCAGCACTCGGGAGGCAGAGGCAGGAGGACTGCTGAATTCAAGGCTTGTCTGGGCTACATAGTGAGCTCAGAGCCAGCCTGAACTACAAAGCAAGACCCTGTCTCAAAAAAAAAAAAAAAAAAAAAGGCCAGATTTATCCCAACAACCTAATACTATGACATGTCAGAAAATTCGGTATGAAAATATCATTCTTCCTTGCCATGCAATTAATAAAATAGAGGCTTTCATCCAGTGTAAAGTCCCACTTAATTCCACCATCTTCTCTTTGCATTCGCCTTTTTATGTCTCTTTCAGCAGGCTTGTTCGTTCACGGGTTGGCTTGGTCCGCATGGACAGACCCTGTGCTGACCCTAAGATCACAAAGATAGAATGAGCTCCTTCTTTTAACCAGCTTACCGTCTTGGGGGAGGAAGATGCGGGAGCCTTACTGCGGCACTGTTTGCTATGGGCTGTGCCAGCAACGACACACTGATTTAGGGACCCAGAGAAACACAGGTTGGAGGCCAGAGGGAGAGCACGTCAGGGACACTGTTTCCGTAGGCTCAATGACACGAAGGAGTGATTTAGAGATAAGTGGTAATGGAAAGGCTGTGTATGGCCTTTCACTCTGTAAGCCAGAGACACAGCAAACAGCAACTCAGAGAGTGCTGTTCCGGCAGGGCGTCCTCACGCCTGCCTGTGGAGGTGGTCACCACGAGTGGCCAGAGAACAGGCAGGAGCCTGCCGGGCATAGTGCCAGCACCTGCAGGCATCAGGTGGCAGCTCCGTCCATGGCTCTTTCCAGTTGTAGCCCTCAGGAGACAGCAGGCAGTGTCTGGTCTTTGTGTTCTCTTGTAATTCTATTACATACTAATATCCTGCCAGGACACAGTTCCACTGTGGGAGAGTCATCCGGCCTCTAATGGAGAGATCTGTGACAAGGTTAGATATTTCACTTTAAACCAATTACATCCTCATGGTCAACTTAACATTTCCTAGAGATGGGCCGGTGTCTTTATTTTGGCTTCTGGAAGTGTGTGTCCCTTACCCTTCAAGGATAGGAGTTGGGATGTCACTTCTCATCGCAGGGACGGATTCTCCTCTCTGGACTCTCTGCCGTCCCCAGCGGTGACTCAAAGCCCAGGGCAGCCTGAGGCAGTGATGCTCAGAGCCCCCGGGCCGGGGAATGGCATCCTGGGGATGGCTGGTTTGCCGCAGGGAGCAGTGAGACAGGGCTGAGGTCCGCAGCTCGGGCAGCCTGCTGCTTCTGACCCTGTTCGAGGCCACCGGAGATGTTCATCTCACCCAGACCTCACTGGACGAGGCCGTTTGACGGGACAGACTGCCGAAGGCCTGTGCCCGGGCTCGATGTGGCGCCTGGGGCTGGGTATCCACGTCCTCAAGGAGCTGCCTGTGAGGAAAGAAGCGAGCAGCAAAAGCCGCTCCCAGTCAGTTCGAGCGTGCCATGCCCATGTAGGACATGTAACTGTGCCGACATCTGTGCGTCCTCGTGCGTGTCTGAGGGCTGCTGGGGGAGCACATTCATACTTTAGATGACTGTTTCATATTTAACTTCTACGCTGACAGTCATGGTTTACAGAGGAGACAGATTCTTTTTAAAGTAACAAAACTCAGAATACCCAGAGCGGAAGGCTGGCTCTCCCATGTGTGAGTGTCAGAGTGTGTGTGTGTGTTGGGGGAGGGGGGTTCTGGGGACTGAGGTGCCAGGACCTTTGCACTGAGCTACATTCCCAGCCTTTTATTTTGAGACAGGGTCTCTGTAGGTCACTAAGTTGCCAGACTGGGCTAGAACTTGCCATCCTCCTGCTTCAGCCTCCCAGTGCCACCACACCCAGCAAGGGCCCCTTTCATTAGTGCACAGCTCAGCCAGGAGTGCCACCTCTAGAACCACGGACATGTGGTCAGCTGGTCAGCAGGTCAGCTGTGGCTTCATCTGTGAAGTGGTCTCAGCAGTCACAGCTGTCTCCATGCGGCGTGGTGGAGACATGCTTGTTCCACACAGCACCATGTACCCCTAACTTGTCACTCGCCCCTTGGGCGCTGGGGCTACCGCAGACACGGTTGCCAGACACTATCACCCGCTGGACCATTGCCGTGGACAGGACTTATGCCATAAACCTAAACAGATTTGACCTCAGCACATCACCGTGGTGAAATATATCCTCATTAAACAGCTGTTTTTTAATGGCAGTTTGTTTTTTTTAAGAGGGCTGTAGTATTTTTCATATTTATATTAGTCAATTAGAGGTTCTGTCCTGGTGACTTGAATCTCCTACCCAGCGAAAAGCGGAGATGAGTGAGATACTGATTTGTTATCCCTTGCTACAATTTCCCAGGACTCAGAAGGAGTAGAGATCATGTTAGGAGTCTGTGCGAGTGGTCTGTTGATATATCGTGACCGGCTGCGGATAAACAGATTCGCCTGGCCCAAGGTTCTAAAGATCTCATACAAAAGGAACAACTTTTACATTAAGATCCGGCCGGGAGAGGTGAGTACACTGCCCCTGCGTGTGCCGTGGGAGGAAGGGTCCCCAGCGGGGAGCAGAAACACGAGCCCGCGGCGCTAGTGCTGAGCATCGTGAGACACGGAGCGTTGGATCTAAATGCCTGAGAATTTGCTGTAGTCTGTCCAGTAAACAGTGATGAATAGCACGTTCTCTTCTTTATTATGCTGTTCTGGTTTTTTCCCAACTGTTTGCTTAATCGAAAGGATTTTTTTTAAAAATATATTGCAATGTAAAATCAAGATTCATGAATAATTCTTTGGATATTTCAAGCCATAGAAAGTAAATTTCTTCCTTTGTGTCCTGTTTTTAATAGGCCTGTCCTGTTTTTAATTTTTCCTGCAAGTCTGGCTGTACCCTAAAGTGGGCAGCCTAGAGGTACTGTGCTTCGGGTACAAGGAAGATAAGAGGAAAAGATGCTGACCGAGAATTATATAGCTAGTCCACAGCCTAGTATGTGTCTATGTATTCCTACGGTTTTTAATCAAAGAAACTAATAACAAATCAGTTGTTACCCCTTGGGCAACACCCCCTGTAATCAACTTAGACTTACATCTTCCTTAGTGGCTTGTACATAACCAGTAGTACGTATTTGCTTTTATTTGTTTAAGAAATAATAAATGCCTCCAGTTTCTATTTGGCGTGGAGGCAGGCAAAATTTAAAGATTCTAACTCATTTATAACTCTGAACATTTTCTGGTGTCACAGTTTTCTCCTGTCTTCAAAATCTACCACTTCAATGGAGTTTCTTGGTGGAAATGTAACTTTAAAAACCAGATAAAGCAAAACAACAATGATGAGTACAAACATCGTAGTTATCTCTGGTAACTGAAGTAATCTATAAGTGTTACGTGTAAATAACTGGAACTGTAGTGTTCTAAAAATAGTTTGTATGCTAAACTTGAATCTGTCAAGTTTACAACAAGGTATTTGTTAAGTGAGCTCTTAGTGCTGGGTCACCGTGGTAAGCATTGGAAATATGATCTTGTTTCTCTTCTCAAGAGTTTTATGTGAGAAAAACAGAATCGTCATGCAAATGAGATGATATTTCTCAAACATAGGAGGATCATGTTGTCAGAGGCCATAAAAGAAGTTTCAGAAAAAGCCAGCTGGTTCTTAGGTCATCTCCTGATGGCATGTTGTACCTCAGGACATGACGCACTAGAAATGCAGCTTTGTTAACGCAGTTCCACTTCCTAATGGTACAGTGTGAGAGAGCCAGATCAGGGCAGAGGAGACGGGAAGAAAAGAGAGCGAGCAAACTTGAGAAAGAAAGAGGCTTCGGAGAGACCCAGGAGGTCATGGAGACAGCATGAAATGAGAGCCCAGGGTAGAGCTGGGGACATCCTCAGTTGGAGAGTTCCTCCCTTGCCTGACAAGGCCCAGTACCTCAAAGGAGGCAAAGAGAGGAGCCAGGAAAAGGACTGAAAAGTTGACTGATAGAAGTGATTTTAGACTAGAAGGAGGTGAATTTCAGAAAGAAAAAAAACAAAGCCAGGCATGTGGTGCATACCTACAATCCCAGCACTGTGAGAGGCTGAAGCTTCAGAAGGAGAAGTTTTAGTCCAGCCTGAGCAGCTTCACGACCTAAGGAGATCCTGACTCAAAACAAGTTTTCAGAAAGGTTAGATACATTTTACTTAAAGTCTTAGATGTTACCCACAGACCAAGGGAAGTTAAAGAAGAGGCCTTAAAATAAAAGTTCTAGGTAGCACTGTTATTTAAGAGAGGGGCAGGCAGAAGAGGAGGAGGAGGAGGTGAAGAAAAGCATCTAAAGAAGTAACAGAAGGACCAGAGCTTGTCAGGTGACAGGTGAGGGTCAGGGGAGAGGCCAGCTGGCAGTGTTGCCTGTTCCAGAGCAGATAACCCAGCTAGGATGGCGTGGGAGACCGAGAAAGCTGCCAGGAGCACCCTCCAGGGTGCAGTGCAGCGGGAGGGCACAGCCGAGGTGGCACCGTGAGGCTGAGGCCGGGTTCTGTCCTGGCAGAAGCAGCTCAGAGAAAGGCAGCGCACCCACCACCCCCGCTCGCTCCACCTCCCACCAAGGCGTCAGCGGCGGGTGGTTCGCCGGCTCTGAAGAGGTCGGGGAGCAGGTCCACACATCATAGGAGAGAGAGCAGAGCAGGGGCGGCCCGAGGCTGGGAAGAGGAAGAGGGGATGAGAGAAGGTGGTTTACAGGTCAGGGGATGCAGGAGGACAGGAGGACAGGAGGACGGACTTCGCAAGGTCTGTAGCTCAGTTGGGTAACTGGTTGACCACAGTTCATCATATATTTCAAAATATCCAGTAGAGCGGATCTTGGATGTTTCATAACAAACGATGACCGTTTCACCATAACGGATGTGCCAAATACCTTGCTCTGATATATTGTACATTTTATGTGTATGTGGAAATGTCACACTGTATTCCACATAATTGTACAATTATTTGTACTAGAGAAAATTTTGCAAAATTAAAAAATGCAAGCAAGGCAGACTCTTCAGGAGGGTGTGGGGCACAGGAGATACGTTCAAGACCCGCAGTGCTCCTGGCATGACTCAGCAATCACGTCTCCATAGATACATCCAGAGTAAATAAGAAACTGGGGAAACCATTGCAGTTTGAGCAATATATGTGCATTTTCAACTCCACCAGCCTCATTCAGGAAGTGGAAGTTGGAGGCTCAGCTTGAGAGCACTGACAAACCACCCCCAGGATCACTGTGGTTGTCAGGCGTGCGCTGTTCACTGCACTTTGGGGTGATTGCCCTCTGGTGGCCGGTTGGGAACTTCAGAAACCAAAGAGTTCTATAGCTACAATAGCAGTACTAAATATCGGCAGAAAAATCAAATTGGACATTTCATCTTGAAAAACCAAATACCTGACATGTCATCTGAAAAATACACATGTTGTGAAATATGAGAACGTATTTTCCTAATCCCTGATCTTAGGGAGTCCAGCCCTTAACATTATTATAACCTACAGCAGAACATACAAATGATACCGGCTGTATTTGACACTAAGACATCAGAATC
Source organism: Thryonomys swinderianus (assembly GCA_004025085.1). Lineage (NCBI taxonomy): Eukaryota > Metazoa > Chordata > Mammalia > Rodentia > Thryonomyidae > Thryonomys > Thryonomys swinderianus. The sequence goes on from PVIC010003423.1 coordinate 16,296, forward strand.
CTAGGAAAAATACATATATTCTGGCCAGATCCTAGAAGAAAATATCATTTCTAAGTATGCTTTAGGTTTACAGAGCTTCCGCGCCTTTCCGCGCCCCCAGCTGAAGTCATTATGTCATTGAGAAACCACAGCGATAGGACTTGAAAGCGAGGGCAGCGCGGACTCGCCCCTGGAAGGGTCCGGCGCCCCCTGTGTTGTTTGGCTTTCCTAAGATCCATCCTTGTGCAAAAGGCATTTACTACATAAGTAACATTTACTGTACTTATAGCATTTTAGAGAGATAAATGTAAGGTTTTTTTAATGGATAAATGTATATAACAAGAATTCTCATATGACAATTTAGTGAATAAAGAAAAATCTGTGGGTGGCATTATGATTTTGGAAATCATTCAGGTATCTGTAACTCTAAACTAGGCTTTGTTCCTTGATCTGTTTCTTAAATTTTAGTTCGAACAATTTGAAAGCACCATTGGGTTTAAGCTGCCGAATCACCGAGCTGCCAAGCGCTTGTGGAAAGTGTGTGTGGAGCATCACACCTTCTTCAGGTGGGGACACGTCCCGCGGCCCCACGGCGGGTGGAAGGGCTGGGCTCACTCCCGCGGAAAGGCTGTTGCGAGGAAGGGTGTTCCCTCCAATGCAAGAATTCCTGATTAAACCTGAAGAATTTTGTCTCAGCCGCCCTGTACCCTTTATTTCTTTGTTATCCTCAGTAGGTTTCCATGATTCTGGAGAGCATGCTCCCCAGGTGTCCAGCCCACTCCCCGCTCTGTGCGTGACTCCGCGGTACCCTGGGCTCGCACACCCAGGCTCTTAGACATTCGTCTCCGGCCTGTCAACCCACCGACCGTCTTCTTCCATAATTCTTACTGACTTGCTCTTTGGGCTAAACTCTCTCCTTGTGTGATGTTAAAGCTCAGTTAGTCCCAGCGAACCCCAGAGGTACTTATCTCCACCTCTCTACAATACCCCAATTAGTATTTATTTTGTGAATTAATGCTTTTTCTCATAAAATCAGGCCTCTTTAGTTATAAGTTGTATGTCAAACATTTAATACCCAAAGCACAGTGAGAAAGTTAAAAAGCAACCTTCATGTTTGACTTAGTTTTCCTGATGCCCTCCTTTTAAATCTTTAGACTACTTTTACCAGAAGCACCTCCAAAGAAATTCCTCACCTTGGGTTCCAAGTTCCGGTACAGCGGCCGGACGCAAGCTCAGACGCGACGGGCCAGCGCGCTGATCGACCGCCCCGCGCCTTACTTTGAACGCTCGTCCAGCAAGCGCTACACCATGTCGCGCAGCCTGGATGGAGGTGGGTGTCGCTCAGGGGCTCACTCTCGCTCGCCACCCCCGGGGAGCGTGAGGCCCCTTCCGTAGACACAGGTCGCGTGGGTGTTGGGAATGACGGGCAGCTGTGGATGTGGGGTGGGTGGCAGGTTTCTTCAAGGTGCCCGACTCTTAAAAAAAGGTCCTCGGCGGCCTCCGGCCTGCTGCCGGCGGATCTGTGCGACACAAGCGACGTCCTCAGCGCACTTCGGGAAGGGGGTCCGCGGCGTTTGGAGGCCGCTTGGACACGAGCCGGGGAAGACGCTGGCGGGCTCCGCCCAGTAATCACACGCGCTCTGCGGGTCCGTTGCCAGCACAGCTTAGACGGGGTGCGGTTTCTCTCGGCCTGCTTGTTTCCCAATGAAAATGGTAAATTGCGTTTATCTCTGTTACCAAAAGCCGAGGAGGAAAGTGTGGCCCTCGCCACCCGGTCACCTGCTGGCCTGGGAGCAGGGCCGCCGGCCGCCGACGCCGCCAGGGAGTGGCCCCGTGAGGCGTGCACGCTCAGCCAGCCTCGCGTCCTCCGCGGAGCTGTGGTCACCCGCCGCCCCGGCCCTGGGGATCCCGGGCCCGGCCGGGCCAAGGTCTTCTCGCCCAGAGCTGCTGCAGATGAGTTGTTTTACTGAAGACTCAGCTGCGCAGGCAAAGAAAGTAGAAGTTTCTGGTGTGGGTGTGTGATTCTGCTAAGTAAGCAAAAACAAACAGAAATCGGTAAAAATGACAAGTGCCTGGAGCGCTCTCTCCCCGCAGTTTGTAGCTGCTCTCCACAGAGCCCGGTCCCTGGGACCCCCGGGCAGCCGAGGGGCTGAGGGACCCTTTAAATCCTCTGATGAAAAAGACAGCATTTTCCAATCAGACACTATATAAACTGCTCACAGAAGAAGTCTAACAGTGCTGTCAGTGCTGTAAGGTGTGTGTTACTTTTCCTTGTCACTCTGACCTGAACCACACAGCATGAGAACGATTCACAGACCGCTCCCGGTGTGTGACAGGCGTCACAGGTAGAGACGATTCCCAGGGCAGAGCCAGGGTTGTGGAGCACATCTCTTACCCCAGCACTCTTTTGAGAGGCTGAGGCAGGAGACTGCAAGTTCAAGGCCAGCCTATGCAACTTAGCCACTTAGCGAAGCCCTATCTGAGAATTTTGAAGGAGGAAGAAAAAGAGGAAGAAGGAGAAGAAGAGGAGAGGAAGAGGAAGGAGGAGGAGGCTCAGTGCAAAGACTCTGGGTTCAATCCCATAAATAAATGAGTAAGGTACATAGGGGTAATCGGCAAATACTACAGCATTTTATATAAGGCACATGGGGATCTTTGGATTTCGGTAGCCACAAAGGTCCCACAAACAGTCCCTTATTCACCCTAAGGGACCACAGACCGTTCTATATCTTCTGAGATGTCCAGGATACCAAATGTGGAACCAGCTCTTGGAGATGAAGTGTTTATCAGCACTGAGTTCAGATCCTGAGCGGTCCCCGCTGTAAGGCTTTCCGTCTCCCTCGTCCCTGTGGCTCGTCTTTGAAGAGCTCCGCTGACTGTGTGTCCGTCTGAAGCGGCGCCGGAGGAACTCTGCTAGGCCCCGCGCGTCTTCCCCGTACCGTCTGCGCCGTTCAGCGCTGGGCGCCCCAGCAGCACCCCGGCGGTGGGTGATGTTGTCCCTGAACCTCCGTGTGCAGATACCCGCTGAGAAGACGGGGACAGAAGTGAAGTCAGCGTACTCTTGTCTCCCGCTCCTGCCCCAGCCGGATGTGAGCGTGCCCTGCCTGAGGCTTCACTGTGCTGCAGCCCCAGGCACTTCTGCTGCCGCCGTGCTGGACACTCGGGCACTTGGGCACACGTGGGGACAGAATCTACTCCCTGCGAAGTGACACCCTGACCTTTTCCCTCCCTATAAAGAGACACGAGATATTTTAGTGAAGCTATTTTAGTAAAGTAGTGTAATTGTTGAAAGGATTTCAAGGATGTTATTTCCAAATCCTTCCTTTTATTTCTCTTTTTTAAATTTGTAAAATATGAATGTGGATCATGTTTTATCGGCAATTAGCTACTGTGTATTCATAAAGCAGCACCTATGCAACTTAATAATTTTTCTGATATTCAAAACCTAAAATAATGAGTATCCATTTTAAAATTTAACTAAATTAGTCTGTCTTTTGCTTGGACTAAGTATGTTTTAGCCGGAATGGAAGTCGTCCCTTCTATCTTTGATGCTTGCATATGGTGCTTTGCATGGATTTTATTTATTCACATGTGTCTTGTTTCCCCAAAATATGACAGAGTGAACAAAGGCACATGCACCGGTCATGGCAGGCCGTCTAAGATGCAGTGTATCTATTGAAGCATGTCTGCATTTTGGGCAAATGGAGCTGCCATCTGATTGGTACAGCCTCTGTCAGTATTGTCCATTTTCATTATTAGGCTCAGGGCTTTTATGTTAAGAGGAGTGATTGACATTTGATCATAAAAAAAAAACGGGCAGGAGACTTAGCTCAGTGGTTTGCCACCTGCCTCGCAAGCGCAAGGTCCCTGGTTCGATCCCGATAACCACACAGAATGATATATTGGGCGTGGTGACTCACGCCCACCAGCAGTCAGTACCACACCCCACAGTGCTGGGCATGGTGGCTCAAGCCTGTCATCCCAGCACTTGGAAGGCAGAGGCAGGAGGATTGCTGAGTTCCAGGCTTGCCTGGGCTACACAGCAAGCTCAGGGCTGGCCTGAACTACAAAGCGAGACCCTGTGTCCAAAAATAAAAAATAAAATAAATAAATAAATAAGCTACCTGTAACTCAGTGCTCCTTGAGCCATGGCACTTCCAAAGGTCTCTTCGCAGTTGTATTAGAGCAGTTGTCTGCTGCCTGTGCTGCTGTGTCGTGGGACTGGCCGGGAAGCGATGCTGGTGCCCAGCGGGGCCTCGGAGGGGTGAGCCTGGGCCCCGCCGCCCTGCACACCCTCTGCAGGGAGCCTGGGGGTGGCCAGCATGATTCTGGGCCTCGAGGCCCAAGTATTTCAGTAGTTTTAAAACACTGCTGAGGAAGACATGGAAAGATGAGCCTGCGGTGCTTCTAAGGTGCAAATAGCTGCTGCTGGGTCTTTTTAAAGAGACACCATCAGTGTGCCGGGGTATTATTTTAACCCGGTAATGGAGCACTGAGGTTGTTCTGTCTTCTGACTTAACTACTTCAGATTTTATTTCTCTGGTTGTATTTGCTTTTAGCGTCAGTGAATGAAAACCATGAAATATACATGAAGGATTCTGTGTCTGCTGCAGAGGTTGGCACTGGCCAGTACGCCACAACAAAGGGCATCTCTCAGACCAACTTGATCACCACTGTGACTCCGGAGAAAAAGGCCGAGGAGGAACGCGACGAGGAGGAGGGCAGACGGAGGAAGGCCGAGGAGGCCACGCCTGTGTCCGCGGCCCGGCACGAGGGAAAGGTACAGCCCCAGGCCGCCTCCACAGCCGCCCCCTCTGGTCGGTCTAGCGGCCAGGAACGCGAGGCTGTCCCAGGGCTGCTGAGGCCCAGGGAGGCCCCCGCTCCGCGAGAGTCACTTCCATAGGGCAGTTTTTCCATGACTTTTCTGCTTCGGCACTTTAACTCTGAGAGCTGCTTTCTTACCTTCTGAAAACTTTTTATTTTAGGGAGAGATATGCTAAATAAGACTTTCAACAGCTGTCCTGTACGTGTTTCTTTAAAACCTTTGGGTGGTGTCACCCGTGCTTCCGCTTGGGTTTGCAGTGCAGCGTTTCACTGGCACTGTCTCCTCTGTTTCTGGCCCCAGTCTCCTGCCCTGAGGTGGTAGTGCCTCTTTCCGGATCTCCAGAGGACAGAGAGTGTCCGTGGGCTGTGCGTTTGTCCCTTAGCCCTACCATCTCATCAGCGGAGCAGTGAGTGGTCACGTGTTGAAAGGGGTTGTTCAGGCGCAGGACTGAATGGAAGACAGGAAGTAGCCTTGGTAGCAGTTTGCCCAGCTGTTTTCTTCATTGCGTTTTGTGATATTGTTTCCCACAAAACTAAATTTCCTCTTAAACATTATTTTTAAGCCACAGCTTTATTTCTGGGAAATCAGTCATACTAAATCCACTTTTTAGAAAAAACAATCCTAAGAGTCAACACGTGTGGGAGGTTTTTACACGATGACAGTTGGGAACCAGAGGGATCGTGGAACATGTAAGGCACAGAGACCGGAAGTGGAGCAGCAGCGTTCACACGAACTTCCGGTCGCCCCACGGTGGGAGAACTGTCAACTCACAAGCCTGATTTCTCATGTGGGCTCTTGAAATATACATGGATGTGGTTGACAGTCACCCCTCGGGATTCCACAGGAGAATATGTATCCCCTACAGATTTAACATGGACATCGTAATAGGGGAGACTAAGAATAATTTTTTTTAGTTCTAGCACTATATTCCAGGTGATTCAGCCCATTCTCTTTTTAACTTCTGCTTTTGTTTGAAGATCCTGTACTTACCGAACAAGCATGAAGCACAGAGTGGGTAGTGCTGACAAGGGTGCGTGGATCGCTTGCTGTTAAAATGAGCTCTGTTCTGCATTTCACGGTTCTGCTCTTTGGGTTCAGTCCAGGGCAGGTTTTGTCTGGGCCATGAAGAAAACATGAACAGTGCACCTGGCACGCACGTGTGTTCCTTGTGCCTAGTTACTGTGGTTACTGTGGCGGTTCCCGGACTGACGAGGGTTCTCATGGGAGTGTAAACACAACCAAGCCACACTCAGAAGGGAGTGATTTTCAGTTTGCTCCCAGGACAGGTCCAGGCGGTCTCTGTTTGATTTTGAGAGACTGCCGTGTCACCGTGACACGTGATGCACACACGTCTCGCTTTGTGCCATTTACGCGGTGGGAAAAGGACGGGTCACAACTACCGTGGGCATCTGAGTCTAAGGCAGCAGCACCGAGAGGCAGAGCCGGGCCCAAGGCTGCGTGGGCACCGACTGTCGCTCTTGGCCCAGCGCAAAGCTGTCTTTTAAAACCTTAATACGTAGCACGGAAGCTCCAAATTTAGTTTTCTTCTTTTCCGTTTTCGAAGCATAACATACGGGGTCCGTGCCCTTTTTTCCGTTTAACCAAAATTAAAATGTGTTACTGAAAACAGTGGTGAAGAGAGCGGCCCCATCTTCCTGGGGAGGAGACCTAGTCCCGCTCAGCGGTCCCCTCGTCTGTGCAGCCAAGGACAGGCGTGCTCACAGGGTGCCCAGCTCTGGTTAAGATGCAAACCTGCGTGTGACGGACACACTCGCGGTGCTCACGTAGCCGAGACCTGCTCTTATTTGTGCATTTCCTTTCCCTGGTGCCGCAGATGTCATTTTATTTGTGCGTTTTCCTCCCCTCTGTGGCTCTATTTACCACGTGTCTGCAAGTCAGGACTAGGTAGACGTGACGAAACAGCCTGACACCTCTGTGCCCCCAGGTCACTAGGAAAACAACTCGCACCCAGCCACATACAGGCACAGGCCGCTGTAGAGGCCTTGAACTCCCCAGCGTGGCAGCTCCGTGGGCTGCCCAGGCCCTGCGCGCTTTCTCCCCTCCGCCCTCTGCAGAAGAAACCAGCTGTGGACACTGAGAAGGTCAGGCCTCAGAACTAGACCCGGCTGGAGCTCACCAGGGCGCTGCCATGCTCGCGCACAGGTGCCGACGTGCCCTCATCTGCTAAGAGCAATCAGAAGGCTGGAAAATTATGTCTTTGAGTTGTTTGTCTAGGACGATAATGGCAACTAAACACGGGAAAGGAACCAACCGAAAAGAATCAGGAAACACTCCTCTTGCTAGTTAGATTGGCGAGACGCTTGTTGTGGGTGATGGGCCTCGTACATCTTAGATAAAGGAGCCAGAGAGAAGTTTGGAAAGGAGCTTCGGTTCTCTGTGGGGAGTCAGAGGTCCTGAAACGCTAAGCGCTGAGTCTTTCCTTTGTGCCTGTGTATCCGATAGGAGAGGGGCCAGAAACTTGTTGATCTGAAAAGCCACCTTTGATGGATATGACCGACTGACCAAGAAAAAGAATTCTTTTTGCTGGAATTTTGTGTAAAAAATTAATCAACATTTAAATTGGATTTCATTTTCCTTTTTAATCTAGCTGAAATATTGTGACAGATCTCGTACTTAGAGATCAGGAGAGGTTATTGAAAGTCTTGATTGTGATATAGTAGGGAGTTTCATTTGTTTTCAAAACCTAGCATCGTGGGTCTAAAATGAAATTGTTTTGATCATGGGAAACACGTAGACATTGGGACTGCCCTCGAATACCCTCTGCCCTGACTTTTTAAAAACCACACCCTGTGTGAGACGGTCTGACCTCGGGGGAGAGCCCGCGGGGGCCAGCATGCAGCTTGACTCCTTTAAAACTCAGGAGCTACCTCAGTGCTGAACTTCTTGTGTGATAACTTTATATCGACACCCGTAAGAAAATTAACTAATTGCAGTTTTCTTTTTGTCCTTCTGCACCTCTGTTTGCTGCTTCCTGTCTCTCTCTGTCTCTGCCTTCAGTCCCCCGGGCTTGGCGCTGATTCGTGTCCCTCGTCAGCCCCGCCGGCCCCTTCCGACCCCGCACCCCTCCCAGAGCTCCGGAGGAGGTGTAAGGAGAACGAACGCAGAGCACCGGGCCGCGAGGCGCCCCGCGCGGAGCCCGCGCTGGAAGAGCCCACGGCGGAGGCCCGGGGCCCGGGGAAGCCGTGCCTGGGGGACCAGGACACGGCCTTCCGCTGCGGGCGGCTGGCTGGCAAGGGCGCCACGCTGTTCTCCTTCTCCTTGCAGCTCCCCGAGGGCTTCCCGTCGCTGCTGGATGGCGACGGGTACCTCTCTTTCCCCAACCTGTCCGAGACCAGCCTCCTGCCCCCGAGCCTGCGGCACTACCTCCCGATCCGCTCGCCCTCCCTGGTGCCCTGCTTCCTCTTCCTCTTCTTCTTCCTGCTCTCCGCCTCCTTCTCAGTGCCCTGCGCCCTCACGCTGTCCTTCCCTCTGGCTCTGTGCCTCTGCTACCTGGAGCCCAGGGCGGCCTCCTTGAGCGCCTCCCTAGACAGTGACCCGAGTGACAGTTCAGAGGAAGAGGTGTGTACCTCGGCATAGAGCGCCCCGCGTGTCCCGTGCCTCAGCCCGGCGGCGGCGGCAGCTGCTGCCGTGGCGCTCGGACTCTCACAGGCTCATCGCTTGTCTGTGCCAACGTGCTGCGGTTGTGTGTGGCGGGGAGGCCCCCGGGCCCAGGGTTAGGCACAACACCATGTGGACGCGGCCTCGGAGCGGCCGACCCCAGAACACCCCACCCTCTGAGCCCCCAGAGTCGGTGTCCAAGGTCTGTTAGCCGCGGGAAGGTCAGGCTGAGGCCCCGCTCACTCAGCCTCTCAAAGAGCAAGCTTTGAGGCGGAAGTGGGGTTCCCGAGAGCCGCTACAAGCACCTGGGCCAGGTGGCACGCGTCCACTCACGTCTGAACACCCACAGTGCTCTCTGACAGTCGCTGTCCCCGTTCCTCAGTGAAGCGCGGCTTGTCCATCAGGTGCAGGACCACAAGCGAGGTCCACAGCAGGGTGAGGCACCACGTGACATCTGCCGGGCTCAGCTGGACAGGGCCGAGAGGAGCCATAGGCCACGCAGCAGGGCCCACGTAGGACAGGGGTGCTTGGTGTGGGGTTTCCCTACACTGTAAACCGAGCTGCAGTCTCAGCAGTGCCTGTGGAAAAGGCAGACGGCAGCGATTCCTCAGATCCATCAGGAGCCAAAATGCCACATGTTTTGACCGCGTGGTAGTAAGGAAGCTGGCCGGGCGTCTCTGGTCCTCAGCCAGGGCGCCCAGCGTTGGGCAGGAGGCCAGGACCCCAGCCTGTCGGCTCCTGCCCGGCTCTTCCCTCGCCCACTGGCCACCACGTGGCCTGTGAGCCGCACCGCAGCGCTTTCTCTGGAGCATGAAAAGGGTAAGGCCGCCTGGGCAGGTGCTGCCTGTCAGTTCCCCTGGGCACCTGCCCAGGGTCCCCAGCTCTCCGGGTCCCGCGAGGACCCAGGGCTGCGGTGACAGGGGACCAGCCTGCCTGGCGTTAAACAGTCACAAAGCCAGGGCACCGCTGGGAAAAGAAAATCTATCCGCTCCCTCCCCAGCATGAAAGTCGTAATTTGAGCCACACGAAGCGCTAGGTGTTAGGTGCCTGTACTCAGTGGTGCTGTGACCCTTTCTGTGCAGCAGGTGACAGCCCCACGCACAAAATGTCTAGGCCAGTGAGCTCGGCACATGTTGGAGGCCAAATCCCCAAACTGCATCCCTAAACCCTCTTATTTATCGCTAAGTGCCAACACTGCCCGTGAGAGCTGTTAGCCGTGCTCGGCTGCTGGGCAGTGCAGGGTGCCTTGGCCTCAGCCAGCAGAGAAGGCTCCCAGCACACGTGCCACAGGTTTGCCACCGTGGGCTAGGCTTTTCAATTGATATTGTAAAGTTGTGTAAGAACCTTTTCCAAGTTCTGGGGTTATATGTGACTGTTAATTCCAACAGACACACATATATGCCTAAAAGTACTTTTTATAGTTAGACAATATTTTGCCAACTATTTTAAATCTTAGACTTGAATACCAGTGTTTCCCTCGATGACAGGGGGACCGAAGAGCACAGGGCTGGCCGGGCTGCAGCCAAGCGCCCGGCGCTATCCACGCAGATGGCTTACAGTGCTCAGCGTCTGTCCAGCTGCCGATGCGGCCCCTGCGGGGGGAGAGCCGGCCCTTAGGCCAAACTGTTTGAATTCCCTGCAGCCAGCCACACAGATCTTGTGCCTAATCCAGGGTGCACACTCGCCGTTCCGGGTGCATGCGGTGACGTTCCCCGGGCATGTCTGCATTACGTCAGCAAAACAAATCACAGCAGTGCCCTGCACGCAGGCAGAGGCCGAGGGGACGCCCGGCCGGGCCGTCCTTGTCACCGCACGCTCGGACGCCGCCCCGTGCCGCCGCGCTGGCCTCTGTGTGGTCCCAGCTCGCTCAGCGCTGCGCTTCCTACGCGGCCGTGTGCCCCGGGGTTATGCGTTGTGCGTTCTAGTTCGCCCCCGCTGAGGAGCGCCTGCCAGCTCATCCCGTGCTTTTAAAAAGATCGCCGCGGCTTCCGTGCCTGGTTTTATTCTCTGGGCCTCCAGCGTTTTGGCAGCTAAGCTGGGTGACTTTTGAACGTACAGTTCATCTCTGTCACTTTCATTTTGCAAAATCCCTCACGATTGTCATTTTTTTACCTTTGTGTTCTAGTGGCTTAACCAGGCCTGGTCTTTCTCGAGAGTGAATCCCCCGCACAGAAAGGCCTCACCTTTTTGAGCAGCAGAGTGGCTGGCCAATCCCTTTGTTTTCTTTTAGGCTTTCAGAATGACCGAAGTAAGAAGGGACCAGACATGAAATCATCCAGAAGGAAACATAGCTAGCTCACCAAAACATAGAACGTAATTACATGTGAATTTCTGTGATTTTTTGATAATACAAAAAAAGAGAGAGAGAGAGAGACCAATCTGGAAAAAAAATAACTGATTTGAAACATTTTAAGCTCTATAAACATAACGTTATGTGATAACTTGTGACACGCTGTTTGCTTTGCAGTTCTGGATAGTCGTAGTATGTTATATAAATAACAGTTGCCACAAAAGCTGCTCTGCACAGCGTTTGCTGCTTTCCTCCCTCTGTGCACCAGGCCTCGCACTCGCTGACTGCCTGGGGCTAAGCAGGAAATCCGGGCAGTGTGGAGAAGAGGAGTTTTTGAGATGGGGTCTCTCTCTGCTGCCCAGGCTGGCCTTGAACTTAAGATCCTCCTGCCTCAACCTCCTCAGTAGCTTGGATTTCGGGTTCATGCCACCCCGTGGCAGCTCTGGAGGAAGTTTGTATGTGGCCAAGGATGTTTGTGTATTCCTAGAAAATTGCCACTCATAATTATGTAAAAATATCATTGGATTATGATCGTGATAAGCAATAATTTTTAGCTTTGTATATGTCAGGCCTTCCCTAAAATGTTTAGTAGCCACTAGCCAGTACAGTCAAGAATGTTATTTTCCCCATCCTCAAGAAGGGAAGTGAGATCACCCTACCGGACAGAAGCGACCATCCCAGAGGAGAGCAGCAGGCGGAGTCACCAGACCTCAGACCTTCCCTCTTATCCGCAGCTCGGCTCCAGCACTCAGATGCTGGAAAGCTCCTAACACAAACTTTAAAACTGTGAGAAGAGCTAATGTGCGTAGGAAGAACAGTGGCCTCATGAACCTCCAGTGTCTTCAGGAGAACTAATTAGGGCACCAGGTAGGATCACTCAGGAATAGCGACAGCCACTCGCTGCCTTTACCTGCTCACCGCGTGGTCAGGGACAGAGCATCTCAGCCACGCTGCCTGGTGAATCTGCTGGAAGCCTTGCTTGTTCAGCTGGGTCCCTAGGTGGCCAGACTGCCGTCCTCTGGGTGCATATACCGAGCTGACTCCTCTGTAGAAACCTGTGAAAGAAAAGCTTGCAGCCACACTACGAATTGACATTCTTAGTTCCTGGTGCCACCTCCTTGCTCTTAGAGGGATACGTGACTTTAAGAGACAGGTAGACAACTATAGAGTTTTCAATCCTGCTTTTCAAACTGTTAGTCTCAAAGTTGACCACATGCCTGTAATCTAGCACTCTGGAGGCTGAGGCAGGAGGATGCAAATTTGTGCCCAAAGCAAGCAATTTAATGACACAGTAAGATCCTGTCTCAAAATTAAAAAAATAAAAAAGGGCTTGGAACATATCTCAGTGCTAAGGCCATGGCTTCAATCCTGGTACTGAGAAAAAAAGTGTGTATGCACTTCACAAGTATTTCATCAAGAGAATTATGCAAATGATTAGTTGACATACAGGCAAAGTCAGCTAATATTTAGGGCATTTGGATTATATTCCAGTGTCAGTGTCCATAGTTTTAGCCAAGAGAAAGTAAGGGTTTTTTTTTATTATTATTATAAACCCCTTTGAAACAGAATTTTTTTTTTAAATCATGAAATTGCTATTCCAGTTCTCCCCTGGAGATCTAGGCTCTGTCAAATGCTGTGCTTTGTTTTCTTTGTTTCTGAGTAGATGTCTTCCTCTTTCTCTCTCCTGTTTTTTCTTGTTTATCGCTATTATTTGCACCATTTGAGTGGTATTTTTGCGACAAATCTATAAATACATACTTTGGTGACCTCCGTGTGCGGGACGGGGCACAGCGAGCACCTTCCGCCCGCAGAGCCCCTCTTTATCAAGCCGTCTGAAAACCGCGCCGGCCTGGGTCCCGGCAGGCAGTGCAGACGGCGGATGCCGTCGCCCCCATGGTGTCACTGAGGGGCACACAGTCCCGTGACCCATCATAGCTGTGCGTGGAAACGCACGTGTTCTCTGCCCTTCCCGGTGTGAGGAGAAGGAGAGCCTGGCCCCTCGGTCTTGTCCATGTGAGGCTTTGCGGGACACGCTTTCCCGGTGGGTGGGAACGACAGTGGCGTCCAGGCTGGCGCTGTGCCCGGCCAGAGCTCGGCCCTGGTGGGGAGGTCGCGTGCTGCAGACCCCAGAGACACGGGTGTTCCCTTGCATGTCCCTGTCTGACCAGACGGGTCTGTTTTCTGTCCCTGCCTTCCTCCTGGAACCTCATCACTTCTGCGGTCAACAGACAGACAGTGAGCGCACGGACACCGCGGCCGATGGGGAGACCACGGCCACTGAGGTGGGTACACCGGGCCGGCGCCAAGGGGCCCTGGACAGCGCCCGGGCAGCCCTGTGTCCACACAACACACGCGAGGTCCTGCGCTGGGCACCGCCCTGAGTTTCACTGAGGGCGTTGGATGTGTGCGTGGCCTGGACCCTTGGGTCGAGCTCTGGCCGGGCCAGACTCTCCAGAAGGCCCCGACCCGCAGGTCTCCATTGCACGGAGAGGCTGTTGTGAAAGTGTGGTGCATGGGGGGGGGGGGTCGCCTTTGCTCCAGGCAGCTTATTGGTGAGATGCAGATGTGTCTCACAGTCCCACGTGGTCAGGTGACACCTGCCAAATAATACCTCTTAACTCACTGCATTAGCCCTAGCTATGGTGTAAATCTCTCCTAAATGGATTCTCTAAGAAGATTTTCACACTGCTTTTAGCACCGTACTGAAAAACGCAAGCACATTAAACAAGGGAGATAGTGCACCAGTGTCTCCTTTGTCAATTCATTACAGCACATTAAATGTGTAACTTGTGCTTTTTTTTTTTCAGACAGGGTCTCACTGTGTAGCCCAGGCAAGCCTCGAACTCAGCAATCCTCCTGCCTCTGCCTCCCGAGTGCTGGGATGACAGGCGTGAGCCACCACGCCCCGCACTGTGGTAAATGGTTACCGGAGAGTGAACCAGGGACCTTGCTTGGTAGGCAGGCGCTGGAACCACTGAGCTAAATCTCTGGCCCTGGTGTCATTTTTAAAATCTATCTTATCAGTATTTAATTAAAATTTCTGTTGGGCTAGAGATTTAGCTCAGTGATTCCAGCACCTGCCTCGCAAGCGCAAGGCCCTGAGTTTGATCCCAGTAACCACATACAATGCTGGGCATGGCGACTCACGCCCACCAGCAATCAACACCACATACCACAGTGCCGGGCGTGGTGGCTCACGGCTGTCATCCCAGCACTCGGGAGGCAGAGACAGGCGGATTGCTGAGTTCCAGGCTTGCCTGGGCTACAAAGTGAACTCAGGGCCAGCCTGAACTACAAAGCAAGACCCTGTCTCAAAAAAAAAAAAAAAATACAGCACAAGAGCTGTGAACACCCCTTACACACTCATATACACATGTGCGTGCAGGCTGAAGAATTCGTAGCACACCAGCACTGCAGTGTGGGTGCCCTGGAGCCCCGTGTGTGCACCCCTCCCTTGAGTGGCCCCACAGCAGGAGCACTGCATGGGGTGTGCAGAGCAGGGCCCTTGCGCCTGTCGGCGGTGAGAAAGCTGAGACCCGGACAGACCAAGGCCATCCAGTCCCCGCTGGACTGCAGGTCCGCGGCCCGGGCCCTGGGTCACAGCCACGGTGGAAGATAGCTTCCCTGCGCTGGCGCTCAGATACAGATTAGACAGGTTCTTAAAATTAGAAAAATAAGGACAATCAAGTGGCTTCCGGAGGTGGGTTTTTTTTTTTTAATTTTGGGAATGTTTTCAAACTTGAAAACTGCTCTCTTCTCATTTTTAAAGAAATGATAGTGTTCTAGATGGCTGTTGATGCCCGTTTTCTTTCTCTTTTCCTAGTCATCCCTACTTGATCTACATCAGACCTTTGCCCTCTGCAATTCAGTACTTACAGGTTCAGAAACATTAAGGTTCCAAAGCCCTTTCCCACGTGGGCGCCTCAGTGTGCAGGTCCTTGAGGCCGAGTCCTCCTCCCCCACGCGGGGGTGTAGCGAGCCCAGAACGTTATTGCAGCGACTTATTCTGTATGAGACGCCGGCCTTGTGCAGGGGCACGTTCAGAGCTGCACTCGCACACTTCCGGAGCCGGCCGGCCGAGACCCCGACACCCCTCTCGGCCGGAGACCCTCTGAGCAAGCGTCCTGACCCATGTGGGAGGGAACACGGTGGGTCCTGGGTCCACATGCAAGCGCGCGCTGGTGCCCACGCTGCACACGTGCACAGAGGCCACAGTTCTCCGTGTCAGAGCAAACTGCGTGGTAAGACTGTGTCTCCCCCTCTTTCTTGATGCTGGCAGTCGGACCAGGAGGAAGATGCAGAGCTCAAGGCACAGGTAGAAAACTAAAAACGAGGCAAAACCCCCAGCAGTGCGTGACGAGTCCTTGTCCCAGTGCCCAGCCCTCTCAGCATGCTCCGAAGTTGGCCCCGTGTCAGTGGCGTGTGTAGGGTGGCATTCGACGCCTGGATGGCGCTGACCCTCACCTTACCCTTTCTTCTCCACTTTTTTCAGAATAGTCTGATTAAGCGAATAAAGGGTGAAAATGTGTATGTCAAACATAGTAATCTTATGTTAGAGGTTGGTATCGGTACATACCAGTGCATGCCGTGTGCCGTGTCCCTTCGTGGCATCCCCGTGGCCCCGTGCCGTCATGCATGAACCGTGTGCCCACCTGTTACCAGCAGGACGACCTTGCGGCTCACGCAGCGTCTCCCTGTTGCGTGGAGCTCGAGCCCTCCCCTCTGTGTGTCTGTTCTGATGCTCTCGGGGTATGTGCAAACGACTCTCCCCACACTATGCCTTTTAAATCCTTTTCTTTTGTAACCCTGTGTGGAACCTGACTGTTTTTCTTTCTCTTTTCCCTGGAAGCGGCACATTTTCACCAGAGTGTTCGTGGTAGTGTCATGAGCCCTGATCAAAATTCTGTTTTCCTTGGACTACTAATGAGATTGACATGGTTTTAAAAAAACAAAGATGAAAGCAAAGCACACGGAAGTGACTGTTGGATTCTTTATGTTCTGGACATAGGAGCTAGATAAAACTCAGGACGACCTGGTGAAACACCAGACCAACATCAGTGAGCTGAAAAGAACGTTTCTGGAGACCTCCACGGAGACGGGCGTGACGAATGAGTGGGAGAAGAGGCTTTCCACCTCCCCCGTGCGGCTGGCCGCCAGGCAGGAGGACGCGCCCATGATCGAGCCCCTTGTGCCTGAAGAGGTCAGTGCGCAGCCCCGCTCGAGGCGGAAGCGACCCAGCTCCGTGACCCGTGTGCACAGGGCCTGGCCGGGAGAGATCGGGCAAGCTTCCCTGCTTGCCATTCTAGATGACGAGAAGGCCAGGGCCGCGGAGGCTAGAGGCGGGGCGCAGCGCGAGGCGCACGACGAGGGGGCGCGGGCAGGGACCGGGCAGACTGCCGCCCTGGCCGTTACCCTAGATGTCGCTGAGAAATGAGCTCAGCGCGCGCGCTTCGGGAGTACACTTTGCTGTGCACCGAGCGATACCAGAAAACTCAGCCCTGTCTGCCCTCCGCGGCAACGCGAGAGCCGGGGAGAGCGTCTGTTGTTGGCTTGAAGTAGGTAGCACTTCACGACACATTTTACTCTGATAGACTACGCTAGGGTTTTGCAGGTAAAACAGTGCTTCGTGTGATTTTTACTTAGATCCGGTTGTTTGATTTTCTTCGATGGGGAAGGTAGGGGCGGACGTTTCTTCTCGAGTGGGATTTTCCAGTATTGGGAAGCTCTCTTGGGTGTCCGGCCATGGGGGGCTCTGCGGTGGACTGGTAGTCATCACTGTGCGGGACCCCAGGCTGCGTGCGGTCTGACAGTCTACTGCTATGTAGTCGTCTATCTCGCTTTCAAAAGAAGTAGTTTTCAAAAGCGCATCTTTCAAGCGCTTTGTATTGATTAGCCTCCTTCATACCAAGACCGCTTCATTGTGAAGCACTTGTTAAAGAAGCTGAAACAGACTAGAAAATTAAAACTTAGGCCCGTGAGGAGAGAAAGAACCTTTAAACAGTGGTCTCTGTGCAGTGCCGAAGTCCTCGGAGTGAAAATAAGAATCAAATGACACCCTTTGTGATCATTTTCTAAACCTCCTTTGAAAGCTGCTTATCAGAAGTGGCCAAGATCTCCTATCGTTCCATTCATGAGGGTTCCAGTCCCAGCGAGAAGGGAACAAGCACATAGCCATTTGAATTACTTTGCAAACGTCTTTTATGCAGAATAAATGAGAAGTATTATTACCAACCATTAGACACCAGTTCCATTCAAACTACTTGAGTTTCAAGAGACAAAAATTTCGTGTTTTGTGTCACTCAAATATAACAGTCCCTGCGTTGCTAAAAATAACATTTAGCAGTTGTGCTGTCACAAATTGTATTGTAACTGGTCAAGTTTGGCTCACACTATTTCTACTGTTTCTTTTGTAAATAATGTTCTGCTTATAAAAGTGTCAGATGACTGCGTAGTTTATAAAACACGCCAAGTAAACTGCACCTTAAGCAAAACAAAAAAGAGCCAGGCGCCTCTGCCCCGTCAACACTTAAGGAACCAGCAAGGGGAGCCACTGAGAATGAAATTTAGTAATAGAGCATTTAAGGGAAAGTGCTAAGAAACAAGGGAACTTTGAAAGTCAGAGCCATTGAACTACTAACTTTGTAACTTATAATTAAGTCTCGGGTCCTAGAGAATAACACTAGAGGAACCCCAAGCGTGTTAATGATTTACAGAGCTGAGGTGATGTTTGACTGTGCAGGGCTCTACCTGGATGCGAATGTCTTTTCTGTTGGTGCAAAAACAAAACCATAGCAACAAAAACCTGAACAACAACCCCGGAGAAGGCCAAGAAGGGGTTTTTCAGCATGATCAAAGAAGCTCGCCCGCTGTAGGAGGGCAGCGCACCTTGGCTGTCCGGACTGCGAGGCCCAAAGACGGGGCAAGTTCTGCTGAGTCGCTCTACAGCCCATAGAGCTCAGGCTTCGTGCTGCACAGATGAAATCATGGGAGGAGTTGGCCCAGTACAAAACTTAAACACAAGGCTGAATAAGCCTGATACCCCAAGAAGCACCAGAAAGCAGCCCTTAGGCCTCTTCTGTGGTCAGGGCACTTGCCTCACTCAGCCCCAGGCCAGGCAGGGTGGCCTCTGTGTTCCCTCTGTTCTTCTCCAGGACCTGCTGAAGAGGTCCAAGCTTATAGTTCAGTGGAGCCACTGTGAATAGCCTTAGGAACAAGTCAGAGTGTCTTATGATGTAAATCACTACCAACTTTTATAATGAAACCATGGCCTCTGTTACTTGCTTTGTGAAAAGCATAAAAGATGATTTTATCATCCTTGCTAAACACCCACAAAGCATATTTTGGAGGGAGGCAATTTTTTTTTTTTTTTTGAGACAGGGTCTCGCTTTGTAGTTCAGGCTGGCTCTGAGCTCACTATGTAGCTCAGGCAAGCCTCGAACTCAGCAATCCTCCTGCCTCTGCCTCCCGAGTGCTGGGATTACAGGAATGAGCCACCACGCCCAGCATTGTATGTGGTTACAGGGGATCAAACTCAGGACCTTGAGCTTGCAAGGCAGGTGCCAAAACCCCTGAGCTAAATCTCCAGCCCAAGGGAGGCAGTTTTCAAAGTCAATCACTGTATCAGTCAGCTTCCTCATCACTGGGACACAGGGCCTGACTCCAGCAACTTGGGGGGGGTATTGGGCTCACGGTTTCAGGAGATTCAGTCCATGGTCAGCCAGCTCCAGTGCACGAATATCATGGTGAGAGGACATGGGAGACCAAAGCTGCCTTCATGCACAGTGGCTAGAAAGCAGAGCAGGACCACAGTACCCAAGAGAAAAGGACTAGGAAGGTCACACCTCCAGGACCCACCCAGACAACTCAACAGTGTGCTTCCCTCATACCGCGGATGGCCTCCAAGCCGATCAAGTTCACAACTAAGCATAATGATCACAGTGACTCTTACTTAATATGGCACACTTTAAATTCATGCAATGTTAGCCATGTATACCAACAAATTCCTAATGGAAATATTTAACTTAATTTTTAAAACTTGATATATCAGAGTAATGAAATTTGTGTCAGAACTGGAGGAAGCTTAGATTTAGTGTCCCCAGGCAGTAGAGTTTACTTTTAGTTTTTTAAATCTCAGTAATAAAACAATATTTTGGGGGGAAAGAAAAATCTAACAGCATCATATGTTTAATGTGACCATCTTCTACCTTTTTTTTTTTCCAATCAGTGGTGGTTGAATCTTAAGTAATTGTTTTCTTTAATATACTATACCACTTTAAGAGTAGAAGAAAATTTGATTTTTAGAAATACGTTCTGAACTCATGAGGATGATTATATTCTGAAAATTCTATGTGTTTACCATATAAAATAGGCATTTTGCTGGTTTCAAGTTTCAGAGCTCTGAGTTAATAGCAAATGATTCACAAGGATGCCCACAGCCTCGTGTCAAGGCCTTTTTAGCATCAGAAAACAGACGCTGCCCTGCGTAGGCAGGTCCGACTGCAGGGAGGAGCCTGGGGGTTTCTGTGCACGGCCGGCCCGCGACACTCTGCGTGACAGCCCATGGGAGAGGAATATTACTTAGCAGTTACTTGGATTCTAAAAACCCCCATGCCCTGGTCAGAGTGCAGCACCCACTCACACGTGTGCCTGCCGATGCCCTCCTCCCTCGCTCGTGAGCGGTGGATCTGTAGGTGTGTCCATTCTGTACTAATCCGTGGGGCCAGATGCCCATTATTCACAAATTCTGCATTTTCAAATTGGCCGACTCCCTAGCGTGTGTTTGTAGTACCCCTTAGTCACTCAGAAGTGAGGGACAGTTTTATGAACCCCGTGTGCCAGGATAGACTATTATTTCTCATATGTCAGCCAGAGAGGAATATTTAAATGACTGTGAGTTCAGGAGTACATTGGAGTGGATTCTAAACTCCAGGAACACGAACTTTAGATTATCAGATTTTCTTTGTTGGTCTGCCTCACTTCTCTAGGAGCTGAACTTCCTGGGTCGGAAGTTGACCACCTCTAGAATTAAGTTCTGTTCCTCACTTTAGTTTGTAGAAGAGGCTATGATTGAAAGTTTAAGGGGAAAACACCCCACACTTGATGATTCCACATGACACATTTATCTTGTCCGAGTCCTTCCTCTAAAAGTGCAGCAGAACTGGCTTTTGTTCCTCCTGTGGAAATGATCTGTTCATCTGTCGTCAGGCGGGGTCACCTGAGACTGGCACAGTCGGAGTCTGTCCCACCAGGGACAGTGTCCACGTCCCCTGTGCCCTTCACTGACAAGTGATTCAGTGTGTACTTGCAGAGAGATAAGCAGACAAATAGGAATGTTCAATATTCCCAATAAAATGGCATCACTTCATCACTTATTTAAGGCACCCCCTCCGGAAACTTTGAACTCTCCATGATCATTTTTTAGACTACTTTTCCAAAGCCCCCTTCCATGGAGTTGCACACTGCAGATGGGCTCGGTGGTTCCTGTGGCCCCCCCACCTTGAATTATGCTGCCTAAATGTAAAAGAAAGGAATAAAAATTTTAAAGTGAAATACCTAATTCACAACAGCATGTATTTACCATATTTCTAATTTTACAAGTTAGAGTAGGATTTGGTCTACTTAATGTTCCACCAACATATTTTGAATTTAGCTTCTAAAATTATTCATAGTGGACCATGGGAGGATTTGCCTGCAATCTCAGAACTCTGTGAGGCTGAGGCAGGAAGATCACAAGTTCACTGGGCACTTTAGCAAATTTTCAAGACTTTGTTTCAAAATTTTAAGGAAGGGCTCAGAATTTAGCTAAGTGTGAAGGCCCTGGTTTGAATCCCCAGTACACCAATAAACCAAACAAACCAACAAACAAAGCCTCCATGTTATAAAAGTTCAAATTTTGAATACTTTTTCACAACAAAGAAATCAATCTAATGTAACTGGAGTTTATTCAAATTTTATTGAGTTTCTTCACATTTCCTTCAAATATTTAACTTCTGCGATGTCAGAAGCGGCGACACAAGCAGCTTCAGATGCAGAAATCCTTTATATCACTCTTGTGCGTCCCATAGAAATAAAAAATGTTTGGTTCATATAAGCACCCAAGTGTCAGAAAATAATCTGTTACTCTTTGGAATAATAATTAAATTTTGAGAGGGCTTTGGTCCATTTTTCAAATTAATAAGCAATAATTTACTTCAAGAAAAACTTAATGCTATGAATATATATACATGTATCTATAGATATATTATGTACATATTACAATAAAAGAACTCTTCCTAACTTTCCTTTTTTGGAAACTGTCTACTTCCTCTTCTCCACCCCAACCCCCTTTATTCAAACAGACCAAAGAAGAAACAGAGATTTCTGAAAAAGTTACATTTTTTCAGCAAGGAAGTCCTGCATTCCTTGAGTCTCAGGTAAAAGACAGAGGATTTCCCAAAAGGAACTATCCTTTCTGAATTGTGTATTACTAAAGGGTCTTCAGTTTTTAATTTTCCTTTTGAAATGTGTCTAGTTTTAAACTAAGGTAAGTGTATCATTTTTACTCACATTCTGGGGAAGGGCAAAGAAAATTTTCATGATATTTTAGTTACATAACATTTCTTCAAGACTTTCAGATGATGCCTCTGTGATTATGATTGAAACACTATGATTGTGTTTTCTAATAATTACCTTACTGCAGTCATCTGCCGCCTGGTTTTAGCCATAGGGTGGTGCTAATTTGGGGGACCCCGATTGAGTTTGGAAGTTGTGAATTTGTATTGGTTTTCTCAGTAGCTAGATGTGTTAAAGAAAATAGAACGAAGAGATTCTGCTGGGTCTGTGGCTTCTTCTCATCAAATAATTTTCCAGAAAACTGTCCCATCAGTGCTAGAGGTTATTTTCCAATTCTTTTCATCCAAACCCGCATGTAAATCAATCTGTAATAATTTTTCTTCTGGTAACACTGATATCAAAATTGAAGTTTTCAGGCTGTGATCAATGTGGAAGTAGGGAATATCCTAGCTGAGATGAAAGCCAAGGTGTTGTCTTGCTCCTGACTCGATTTCGCTTCCCTCTTTAGCCTGTTACCCATCATGCCCCCTTAGGTTCCCCTAAATATGAAAGTTTCTTTAAATTTTACTTCCTCCACCTTTCTGGAACTAATACGAAGGAAAGTAGAAGACAAACTACCGAGACAGTGAACTTCAGTTGCGATTAACCTCGGAACAGTGTACCAACCACTAACGCTTATTTGTAAAAGAACCCAGCAGTGTCCTTCGGAGGCACAGTGTTTGATTATGTGCCTTGAGGTCAGGCACACTCGGTAGTTACTGGACAGTAGGTGCAACCAGGGGTGTGGCCCCCCCATTTATGGGATTGTGATTTACAACTAGAGAAAATGTCATATTACAGAAATTTGTCGAGCAGCAACAGACTATAGGAAAGGCTAGGTCTGAAGCATAGTTCTACGTTTAATGTGGAAACTGTTCTTTTGGTTCCATACACCTAACGCTCGATAACTCGCACAGCGTCAGTCACGTTATCTAATCTTGAAATACAGAATAATCAGAAGGACACCGTAAAGTCAGAGACAGTTCTCGCAAAATGTACCACCAAAATATCTTCCAGCTTAAAGAAACACCTGCCTCGGAAGCTGCAGCTCTCTCCTACAGAAAGCACTCCCGCTTGAGGGTCAGGTGGGGAGAGGCGGGCCAGAGCTGTTAGAGAAAGCCGTGACTCCTGTGCACACCTCCTGCCCGGAACTTTTCACCCTGATTTTTTTCCTTGGTACATTTTAGATGTGCATTAGGATCACATTCATCTTTGGGGATCTGCACTCACCCTGATTTTTAAAAAAAAGTTTTAATTCGTACGTCTTCGTAGTACATGATGACCACATGCACCCTGGGGAGTTGGCCACGCCCATAACACATCTTCATTCTTTCATGTCCCCTTCCTTAAAGGATTCACACTTTAGAACTGAGATACCGTCCACATTTCTAATCTAGCTTTTGTATTTCAAATATAGGGCACAGAGGACTGGGTTATTGTAGACAAAATACCCACTGAGGTAGTTGACGGTGATTCCAGAAAGATTGTAACTTACGAGGTGGTGACCGTGAGCAGTAGAACAGGTGACTTCCCAGCGGACCTGCTGAAGTCTGGCGCCGTCGGAGCGCACAGCCTCGACCCGGCCCGAGAGGCGCAGCTCAGCGAGGAGCGCGGGCCGAAGCTGTGCACTCTGGGCAAGTCCTACGACACCGCGTCGGGAAGGATCGTGGCGATGACGGGCAGAGGGACGGACGGGGAGGGCGCGCCCCCGCCTCCCGCCCCGGACGCGCTGCGGAAGACGGAGAGGGGCGTGCCGGAGCCGGGCAAGGTGGTTCCCGCCCTGGCGGAGTTCGCGGTCCTGCAAGCCCTGGCTGACGAGAGGTCCAGGAGAGGCCCCGAGGCCCAGACGCCGAAGCGGAAGTTGTCCGAATCCCTCACACCCATCGAGGAAGCCGAGTCGCGTCTGCAGAGCCCCGAGGACCTGAAGCCCTCCAGGCTGCCGGGCGAGGGCGCTGCCCACCTCCGCCCCGACGGTGTCCGCCTCGGGAAAGCCGAGCACGCTCCGGAGGGCGCGGTGTTAAAGGTGGGGCTCTTTGGTCCCCGGAGGAGGAGCCTGTCCGAGTGGAGATACTCCCAGGAGTCGGGCGCCGCGGCTGCTGCTGCTCATTACGTCACCGAGCCGTCCACGTCCCGAGCGGTGGTAACCAGCGGCTGCCGTGGGCCACGGCCTAAGACCCCGGCATGACAGCTCGACGCGGCGCCCCTCACCCCAGCCTGCCCGTTGCTCTTGCTGCTTGGCTTTGTGCGGAGAGCAGCCGGCCCAGCTTTCGGTTTTCCACGGTCAGACCGACTCCGCAGTCCGGGGCCCGCACCGTGAGCCCCGCCGTCTGTTCCCAGCCGCGTCCCCGGGGTGCGGCCGTGCTGCTGCGGCCTGCGCTGACGGGCCGGCGGCCGGCTTACGCGGGCTCCCTCCGCTCCTGACGGCTCGCTTTGCCCCCGGAGCTCACGGCCACTCCGCGGCGCGGTTTTCGTTCCCGTCCCTTTCTGTTTCCAAAGTCTGTCCCTCGGACCCCTCCGTTTCTCCTCCTCCGTCCCCTCTGCCCACAGTTTGTCCGCCGAGCTGTGAACGCGCGTCGCCCGCAGCGTCGCCGTCGCGTGCTTGACTCTGTCTCTCTCTCTCCACTCAGACTAAGCAGCTTCCCGGAGAGAAGCTCGTGGATGGCGCTGAGATCTTCAGTTTGCTAGAGTCGGCGCGCAAGCCCACAGAGTTCATAGGCGGGGTGACTTCCGCTTCGCAGAGCTGGGTGCAGGTGCCCTGCGCTTCCGTCCCGGCCTCTGAACGTGCACGTTTGCCTCGCTCGCCGCCTTTGGGGCCGATGCCGTGTGTGTCTCGGGTCACTCTGCCTTCAGCGCCGCACGGTTTCCCCGACCGTCTTTGTGCCCGCTGAGCATGTGCCCCCGGCTCCACCTCAGAACACGCTGTACACTCTCAAAGGCGGTCGGTCGCGTTGAGAAAGTGCAGCGGCTCTGAACTCGCAGAGCGCCGAGCTCCCCTCGCGCCTGGCAGAGCAGCCGACACTGGCGTGAACGTTTGGCTGCTTTCACGCTGCTTTGGTGGCGGCTTGGGTCCGGCGTGCGGCCCCGGTGAGGGCAGCGGAAGCTGCTGTTCTGTCCGAGCTTCTGACCGTCCGCACCGAGGCTGGCTTCAGCGCCCCGGGGAGCGGCGGCTTTCGGGTTCTGTTTGTTTCTGTTTCTGTTTCGACCGGCAGCTGACGGAGAGTCGCTCTGACGCCACGCTCTCTTTCGCACACAGAAGGTGGAAACCAAAGCAGAGTCGCGCGAGGCAGAGGTGGGCCTGAGCCCGCAGCACCAGCCGCCCGGCGCGGAGAAGGTGGAGGAGCGGCGCGTGATGCAGACGCACGCGAGCGGGGACGCGGCGCACGCAGGGGACGGGGCGGACGCCGCGGCTCAGCCCGCGCCCGGCGGCGCTGCTGGCATCAAGGGCAAGGAGGGCTCCGCGCTCGCTGAGAAAGAGGCCGAGAAACCTGTGGTGGGGCAGGAAGAGACGGCCCCTGCCTCCCACGAGCAAGAGGAGGCCCGGGGAGCCGCCGCCCACGTCTCGGAAGCCTCAGAGCCAAAGGCTCATTCGGAGGTGAGGATCCTACCAGCTCTGCGCACTGAAACAGCCTGCGGCCCTCCCTCTCCTGCAGAGCTTGTTTTCCTTCTTACGTCCCCTCGCATGGAAGCTGGGTCTCTCCCACGTGGCGTCCGGCTTTGGGGCCGCCGCGGGCATCTGTTCCTGCTTCTGGGCGGTAAACCCACGGGAGGGATGGTTGGCCGAGATGCCAAGAAATTTGATAGATTTATTTCTCATCAGTATATTCATCCGGAGGACCAAATTCACGTTGATCTGAGTTCCAAGTGCCAGGAAATGATTCTTTATTCTCCTTTATTGGGAGTCCTGAGCCGTGGTGGGGGGCACTAGGGTCATAACCCTTGTTCTGCCTTTCTAAATTATTAAAAGTTCTAAAGCTAAAACTTATTTAAAGTTTTGACTCTAAGATTAGAACATGAAATCGAAAAGGGGGACATAAAGATGGTGGGTTTTTCAAAAAAATTTTCTGCGAAACATCCTGGAGCTTTCCATAGTAGAGACACTACAGTCTTGGGGGAAGTTGAAATATATTTGCTGTACACCTCATTACCCAGCTGATCCCAGTGTAATGTTTAGACGCTTCTTCATATTAATTTGTGCTTAAACTAAGTCCTCAGCCCCCAAAGAAGGGAGCAGCAACCCAAGACCCTCTTGTTCCAGCTGTGATTACCCTCTACCCTTTTGTCTTTGCACAGTCAGCCGCGAAGACGGAAGCCATCAGCTTTGGTGGTGTTTCGCCAGGAGGTGGAAAACTAGAAATTTCTACCAAGGAGGTGCCAGTAGTTCACACAGAGACAAAAACCATCACATACGAATCATCACAGGTAAGATGATCTGGGCAGACCCAGCCTCGTGTGTTTCTGTCTAAAGCAACAAGTATGTCATCGGTGAGCTCTAAGAATCGTGCATCCTGGGGCTAGAGATTTAGCTCCTTGGTTCCAGCACCTGCCTAGCAAGTGCAAGGTCCCTGTTTTGATGCCTGGTGACCACATACAACAATACCGGGTGTGGTGACTCACACCTGTCTTCGCAGCACTCAGGAGGCAGAGGCAGGAGGATTGCTGAGTTCCAGGCTTGCCTGGGCTACATAGTGAGCTCAGGGCCAGCCTGAACTACAAAGCGAGACCTTGTCTCAAAAAAAAAAAAAAAAAAATTGCACATCCTGACCATGTCTGTCCATGAGATCTGTTAACTATTCTGAGAAGCAGCGAGTGACTTAACCAGATCTTAACATATCTCGAGGTATAGAAAGATCCTCGAATTTAAGATGTGCCATGTACTGGTACAAATTCTCAGTGTTGATTGTGATCATAATGCATATATAAAATGTACCAATAAAATCAATAAAAACAAAAAAGCGCCTCAGAAGCGAGTTGTGTGGTCACAGCCACAAGGGCGTGTCCACTGCATCGCGCACCCCGCAGACATCTACAGCGCATGCGCTAGCTGGGCTGCCTCAGTCCCTCAAGTCCACGCCACCCCCGGACCCCACGGGGCGGCCGTGCACTCAACAGCATCTCCCCGCGTGTGGGTCGGCGCGCCGGGGCTCCGGGGTGACCCGCACCTGGGCCGCTCAGGTCTCCCGTGTGCACCCGCACAGCGTTGGCCTGTGGCCTCACAGCCCTGGAAACGCTGAGTCAACAGCTGCGCTACTCTATTACTGAGCCGAATGCGAAGTAAAATGTAGTCCGTACCTGTTTGGTAGCGGCTCGCGCTCTCCCTGAACCTTCTCGGTGTGCAGCCGGCCCTGTTCTCCGGACCGTGCGCAGCGTGGGGGGCTGGCCCAACCTCGGACTCGGGGCGCTCTCGGAAACAAGCACAGCACGGTCTGCGGGGCTGTGAGAACCAGGCTGTGTGTCTCCGCTCCCGCAGGTGGATGCCGGGGCCGATCTGGAGCCGGGGGTGCTGATGAGCGCCCAGACCATCACCTCGGAGACCACCAGCACCACCACGACCACGCACATCACCAAAGTAAGCGGGCGGAGTGGAGGAGGCGGCTCCTGGGAGCGCCGGGCCGCGCGGCTGCGGGCAGAGGCCGGACGGGGCTCCCGGAGCTGGAGCCGCCCCGCTGTTCCCGCCCGAGAGTAACTTCCTGTCGCCCCTCCCTGTTCCCCAGACAGTGAAAGGAGGCATCTCGGAGACGAGGATTGAGAAGAGAATAGTCATCACCGGAGACGCAGACATCGACCACGACCAGGTAGGCCTGCGCGGGAGCCCCCGGCCCAGACAGACGCGTCGCCCCGCGGCCCACAGGCGCCTGTCCCGGCCCAGCGTGTGCTGGAGGAAACTTTCTGAATTAACTTCCCGCGTGTGATTCGTGGTTCCTTTTGTACTCGCTGTAGCCGTGTGTAAACGGTGGACACGGTGTAGCCTGTAAGTCGACACCTGGCCGCTGCTCACGCATGTCCCGCCTCCTTTTTGTCTTTGCCCTTCCGTGACGCCCTGGGGACAGGCGCTGGCTCAGGCAATTAAAGAAGCCAAAGAGCAGCACCCTGACATGTCAGTGACCAAAGTAGTGGTCCATAAAGAGACAGAGATCACACCGGAAGACGGAGAGGACGGACCCGAGGTAAGACCGGCTCGGAGCGATCGCCCGGCCGGCGGGTGGCATGAGCCTTTCCCCTCCTCCCTCGCCCGCTCCCTCCTTTCCTCTTCTCCCTCACTGGCGTCTGTGGCCGGCGGCCGACAGGATGGAGAACTGGACCCCGTTCGTCTCAGAATGGAAAGTCCCAGCTTGCGGCCTCTGAGCATGTGCGGCCAGTGGGAGGAGACAGGAAGAGCAGAGCCTCTGCTGGCGTGGTCTCGCCGCTGCCGTCTTCAGGCCGGGCCCGCCCCCTCTCACCACCCAGCCTGAAATGTCCAGCTCCGTTTCACTCGCCCTGTGGCCTAATCAGAACTAACACAGCTGTGTTCTGAGAGTAGAGGGAAATTAAATTGGCCCTTTTCTCCTTTTGATAACAATATCCTCTCTTGGAAGCTTGCTTTTCAGCTCTGTTTGGGCACAGCCTGCTTATGATTTGTGGTGCGTTTTGTTTTGTTTTTCTTTTTTTAAAATTTGAAATGGGCACACACATTCTTCTCCAGTGCTGTCTACTTCCTGCATTCTAGGAGATGACTTGAACCGTCTTCTCTCGGGAGAGGCAGCCATGTGTCCTGTTTTCCTCCCAGAAACGATGCCTTGCCAGTTGCTGTGTAGTGACGTCCTGAGGACACCCCACCCTCCGTGTGCGCACGGACTTGTCTTGCATCTGCCCGCTGTGCACGGACTCGTGGGGCACGGGCCCTGGGAGGGCTTTGAATGCTGGGTGTATTCGTGGAGCTTCTTGCACGTGTGCTTATGGAATAAAACACTGCAGAGCTTCGGTAAATAAGTGTGCTAACATTGGTTCAGAAATATGTGTAGCATCACTTAGAGAAAAAGGAAATGTTGAATATATTCACAAGTAGTATATTGGGAGAAGGGAAAGCAGGTTTTCTTCATGGAGCATCTCGCAGCTGGGCGATGTCATTATTTAAGAGAAAGCACCTCACAGCGACGAAGGCTGCAGTGTCATGGTGTCACGTAGAAAGAGCACTTCCGCCTGCAAGAAACCCCCCAGGAACTTGGCCTGAGCAAATGCTCAGAGGTTTTCCAGTGAGTAACTTGTCAAATCTCTTTTCTGCAGGAATAACTTAGCTTGCACATGAATCCAGTATTTGCAACCAGAGCCTCTAAGGAGTTGCCACTTCTAACCCAGCTGACTTGTATCTGTCCGTGGAGAATTCCAATGCGGAAGAATTGACCTGGACCACTCGTAAAGACCCTGGCGGAGAGACCTTCCCGTAATAAAGCAATCTGAATCAGCATCACTAAACTGATATTGCATGAAGCAACGGTAAAATTACCAACGAGCAGCATTTTTACTTTTCACAAAATGTCTCAGTTTTCAGCTATGCCTGCACGTTCACAACCAACAATATAAACCGTGATCTCATGTAACACATCAACAGTTCATGCCTCTCCTAGTTTCTTCTTAAAGTCTCAACAAAACTGCAATTTCTTAGGTGACAGATCTTTTGTTTACAGATACATGAAGATTACCCTCCAATGCTAGAAGCTGTCTAGGTCCGGTGTGTCCGATTTATCCCAGATTAGGTGTGCCAATAACCGAGTCCATTCAGTAAACAACTTGAATGTTGTACTTGTTTCTCCTGGTTTTATTATTCTCAGCCATAAACAGTCCCGACTCTCTGGCCCTCTGGAAGATTTAACGCTTACAATCTTGCTTTGTGCATCTAATTGAGTCCCTTCAGAGGTAGTACTGATTTTCGCATATCAATGTGATTGCTTCCTCATTGTTCGCTTTGGTCTGCGTTCAATCTGGAAAGTTTCCCAGAGATCCCTAACAAGTCCCAAACATGTAAATTGTCATTGTTTTAGGAAGAAAACCTGTGTTTTTGTTAGTTTACAATACCATGAAATTTCACTCTCAGAACCCAGTGGGTTTCTGTTTGCTGTGTTCTTTCTTTGTTTCTTTTTCCTTGTATATTTCTCATTGATTTTCTTTTCTTCTTTTACTTGAAAAAAGAGTTTTATTTCCAAATCTGGTCCATATTTACAATCTAGTTCAGAGCCAAGCCTTAAACTGTACAGACTTTCCACTGTAAGTAAAACTATTTAGCCTTTAGTTATAAATGGCCTTCAGAAAGATATATTCTCCATTACACTGTCAACTGCATTACACCCTGTGGTGAATGATGTTTCTGCATAGCAAAATAAAAATGATAAATGCATTGAAAACTCTAATTTTCCATGTTCAGTAATTTCAGCATTGAATGTGTTTAGCCCTGAGGTAGCACGTGTGACATCAGAGGCCTCGTTCGCTCCTTTATCTGCCCTATGGAGACACCCTGTGTGTCCCGGACTGAAACGCATGTGTGTGCCACACGTATGCACAGTGTATGGACCTTTCTCAGAGCTGGCAGTGCCAGCAAGAAGTCTGGATAGAAATGCTTGGCTGCCTGCAGTGGCTTCAAAGTGGACCTCATGGAGTCTCATTCTCGCATTTTAGTTTTGTTGCTAATTCAAGGGACTCCGTTGCTGGGTGCTCTTAATCTACTCAAGAGCCACCTCTCTGAAGCGTTAGCCCTTGAACAGAGGGAATCAATCTGCCTGTGGACAAGGCCTGTCCCACAGCACAGTACTCTTTTGTTTGTGTGAAATTACATGTTATCAAGGGCTACCTGTTTTCAACCTGCTTTTCTTTCTTCGTGTTGTTCCTCACCTCGGTTCCAAGGCCTGCCCCACATATTTAGGTATTTGTGACAATGGTACCCTCCTCCTGGTACCAAATCTGTTTTTTTATTGTTGTAGAAAACTATTTTTTAGAATAGCAGCTCAGGCTGGAGATTTAGCTCAGTGTTTCCGGTGCCTGCCTAGCAAGCTTAAGGTCCCTGGTTCGATCCCTGGTAAACACATACAACAACACTGGGCATGGTGACTCACACCCACCAGCAATCAGTACCACGTACCACAGTGCTGGGCATGATGGCTCATGCCTGTGATCGCAGCACTCAGGAGGCAGAGGCAGGAGGATTGCTGAGTTTGATGCTTGCCTGAGCTACTTAGTGAACTCAGGACCAGCCTGAACTACAAAGCAAGACCCTGTCTTTGAATGAATGAATGAATGAATGAATGAATGAATGAATGAATGAATGAAGTAGCTGCTCTATATGGAACACATTGTCTCCTGGAGTCTGAGCACAGAGTTCCAGGTTTGTTAGAGACTCCAGACAGCATGTCCGCTGGGGCTGGGTCTCATCTGGAAGCCACACAGGGACACGGGACATTTGCAAGCTTCCCCATGCTGTGAGAAAAACTATTTCCTGGTGGCTGTGGGGTAAGTTGCTCCTTCAACACTAGCAACAAGAAGGCAGCGCTAGCAGGTGTAGCAGGATGGTGTCTTACGTGACATAACCAAAGCATAGCCATGGGGGTGGCTTCCTGTCACCTTTGCTAGATTCGTTGATGAGCTGCAAGTGATGCCTCGTGCCTCAGCTTCACCATTTCTGACATTTGGACTTAATGATTCGTCGATCCCGCGTGTTCCCTAATCCAGTCGTTTCCAAACTAGAGTTTCCTGATACATAAAACTGGCCTGACTGGTGTTCGCTGCTCGGCTCTGCTTCTGTTAGCTGTGATGACTGCGGCATGCCAAGGGACTGAGGCCCTTTGCTCCGGAGGCCAAAGAATTCCACGAGGAGGAGTGGCTGTCGACCTCACGGGAAAGCAGCCTTCTCAGCTCGTCCCCCGACCCAAGTCCAGCATGGTGAGAAGACAAGCATTCAGAGGGCCGGAGGGTTAGCTCAGGGGTTCCGGCACCTGCCTCACAAGCGCAAGGTCCTGGGTTCGATCCCCCGTAACCACATACAATGCTGGGCGTGGTGACTCACGCCCACCAGCAATCAATACCACATACCACAGTGCTGGGTGTGGTGGCTCACGCCTGTCGTCCCAGCACTCGGGAGGCAGAGACAGGAGGATTGCTGAGTTCACGGCGGCTTGCCTGGGCACCATAGTGAGCTCAGGGCCAGCCTGAACTACAAAGCAAGACCCTGTCTGAAAAAAAAAAAAAAAAAAAAAACAAGCATTCAGAGTTTTCTTGAATAAGCTGGAAAATAATTTGCAAACCTAAATGCATTATGACCCACCCCACTGATAACCTGTCATTTCATCCTAATCACACGGAATCCGAGGACACATCAGTTACGGTCTCACCAAGCCTTTGGCAGCGCTTTCTCTGGACACTTACAAAGTACACTGCGAAGCCGGTGAAGAGACCCCGGGACGAGCAGTGTGCGCAGCTGCAGTGAGCCAGGCGAGGGCTCCGCGCCGCGTGTGGCTTTGGCCTTGTTTCCCTCTCGAAGCCGAGTTTCTCGCGGCCTCTGCTCCGTACTGCTTGCAGGCTTCGCAGGGCCACCGTGTGCCAGGCTCAGTGAGTTAGCTCCTGCACCTCGGGGATTGCTGGACTCACTCTCTTGAACAGTTACTGTGACTCACTTCTTTGTATCAGCTTCTCTAAAACATCTGTTGCTTCGTTACTGAAGTCAACCCTAGCTGTCTTTAATTGCACAGAATCTAGAACTTGAATCCACAATTGCTTCCAATTTACAAGCTATAGTTATACCTCTCCGCTAAATGCCTCCCCGCGTCTCTCACTGCGCCAGCCGGTAGAAGGATGCCTGCTGCAGTCTGCATGCAGACGGCCTTGTATTTTCATGGCCACTTACTTGTGAAGCAAACCTGGACTGCTCCATTTTTCTAAAAATACATTTTGGTGGCAGGCCATTGGCGCATGTAAAATTCCATTCTCGGAAACGACATTGTGTTTTGACAAATAGTTTCTTTAAGCATTTTAGCTCCACAGACAGGCTATGAGGAGCAGATTGTCCTCCACAGCTCTGGATACTAGCACGCCTGTGTGTGACACACCTGGCAGTCAACCAGCCCCAGCCATCTCTCCACTGTCGCTCTGCCCTTCTGCCTGTATTTACCACCACAGAATTACAGGACACTGAAGGACATCTAACTTGAAAATGAGGAAGAGTTCAACTAGGAATAAAAACTTGTTTTTACGGGTGTTCTGTTACACATTCACATGCTCCCCGTCCTCAGCCTCTTCCCCAGCCTGCCAGTGACGGCTCCACTTCCTCTTTGATCCGACCGTGGCACCGATTCCGGGGACTGTGCCAGCCCCCGAGAGCACCCCCACAGTCCCAAGCCCTTATGCTGTCGTAGTCTCTCAAGGTTTAAGGTCTAACCCTCTCACTCTGCACTTGAAGTGTTTGGCCTCCCGCTGCTCTCAGTGCAAAGCCTTGAATTCTTCAAACGTGGGCTATAGCCTTCCACGATCTGGCTCCTGGCCACACGCCCAGACCCGATCACTGCTCCAGGGTCCGCTTGCCTGCCGCAGCCCTGGTAGGAGCGGGCACTGTCCCCAGCCATTTCCTTCGGCCCAGTTTTACCTTCAGTCTGTGCTCGGATGAGCCTCTCTGGGTTTTACCCACTCAGTTTCCCTGCTCTTCACTCGCAAAACAAGATTTTCTAACCGACCGCATGGCTGTGTTGTGTCTGTGTGCTCAGCCCCGGGACTGGTGGCCCGGCTCCCAGCGCAGGGCCGGACGTTCACAATGGTGCTTGACGTTTGCACATTCTGACAAAGCATTCCATGCTGAGGCAAATGTGAGCTGTTGACATTTTTTTCCAGAAGCCCCAGAATGGTTGTGAAGCCAGTGGAAGAGCGGGAAGCAGAAGTGTGTCCACTGGAAGCGTGTTTCCCAAAGGAGCCCCCACTGCTCCCGGTCCTGCAGTCGCGCACGGTGGCACTGAGCATGTAGCACGGCCCGAAGGCCGAGTCATTTTTGGCCCCTTTGTCACCTTCTCACCTGACCTTTCTTAGCTGCTTTGTGCCCTGGTGACCTCTCAGCCGGGTTTTGGAGTCGCTGCCCGCTGGCTTCTGGCTCCGTTCAGTTCTCCACCACCCACCGCCCTCGGCTCTTGAGGATGCTCATTGTCCGGATCACTGTGAGAAGCAAGGCTGCAGCACCACTGAAAAGCCTGCCTGCCGGGGAGCCTCAGTTGTCCCTGAGGCTCCATTCTGACACCTGAACGGCCCCTAGATGGCGCTAGCTCCCTCCCCGCTTTCTATCTTTCACACAATTCTGTGATGCTCATGTTGTGCTTCCCCCCAACTTGGCCAGTACACCAATGGCCACAGTACTCTGACCCACATGACAGAAACAACCCAAACGTCCACCGCCAGGCACCTCAGTCATAATATGTGCGTAACAATGAGACATCAGTGAGGCACGAAAAAGAATGAAGCTCTGACACAGGACATAGATGACTCCGTGAGGTGAGTGAAAGAAGCCAGACACACAAGAAGAAATAGGACCTGCTGCGGCCTAGAGCTGGAGAGTAGAATGCTGCCTGGGGGGAGGGGCAGCGAGTTTCTGCTTAATTGGTTAGTCAGAGATTTCTGAAATAGGTTGCCGTGGTGGTTACAGAACACTGTGAATGTACTAATGCCACTGAAGTTAAAATGGCAGAATTCATGTTGTAGTATTTTTACCACAGTGAAGAATTCACTGGTCATTTCAATAAAGCTTACTCCAAGGAGATCAAGGTGGAGCAGCTGCTGAGTCTTCACTGGTCTTACCAGCTTCTTCATTTCCCACTTTTCATCCTGAGCAGCATCTGAAGAAAGCTGCTGCTGCAGAAGAGGCAACGACGAGGAAGAAGCAGCCTGTGCAAGTTCAAAAAGAGCCCCTCAAGCACAGCTCTGCACCACACAAGGTGTCCCAGTAGAAGACCAGACTTAGGGACGGGCGTGGAGGATAAACACGTGATATTACATTGCAACATCACAGCAGAAGCAGGAAAGTCAGTAAAATAGGAATTTGGAGAAATCTAAAAAGTACAGCATAAAGTAAAAAGAGATGGAAAAAATATGAGAGACCACAGAAGTGTCTGGACAGAGTATCGTCCAAACCGCTGAAAGTTTGGACAGTGGACAAGTCATCTCTGCAGTTTTTGGACATTTCCCAACTTTGAGTCCTTTTTAAGTGGTTGTGAGCCCATCTTTATGCGGCCCAAACGATGCTTGTTTAGGGAAAAATCAAAGAAGTGGCTAACGAAATGAGGATGGAGGTTACTTCCAGGAGGCTGGGATGGGGAGCACAAAGATAACCCACAATTTTATTCCTTTGCTCTAACTTCTGTGCACACATATTTTAAAAGCACTCTGTCATCCTTTTCTTTGATGAGAAGATCATGATTTAAAGACCTTGGTCTAGGAAGCAGGTCCCTCCTGGCTCTCACAGGAAAGCAGCACCAACTAGATTTGTGATCTTGAGCAAACAGCTGGCTTCATATCTCCGGGTCTCCCTTCCCTAATTTATAAAAGGAAGATGACGATTCACTGATCCCGAACTATCATTTGAATTGTAGGTTCTGTGGTGCTCACTGAACGGAAGCCTCATGGGAGGCTCTTTCTCCGCTGGACTCTCCCCACAAGGCTACTGGCGATGGCAAAGTCAGGGGAGGGTCGAGTTCGAGGGCACTTGAGGGTCAGGGAGTTGAAGCTGCCGGCGAGGCCAGTGCTTTGAAGTTGGAATCCAAACGTGGAATGAACGTGAGCTTCTGAATGGACACGCCACCACACACTTGCTTACATGCATGAAAAACACACACACAGTAACCTTAAGTTTCTCTGAAATAAATGTAACCCAAGACATTGCCTATTTGTCTGCCAAAAGGATACCTGGGTCCCTGAGGTACCTAAACGCTGAGGAAAAGGAGCCAGAATATTTTCCACCTGACTTTACTTTTGCCAGTGAAAGAGCGAATTCAAAGGCCACAGTAAGCATGAGGCAAACGTGTCCCAAACCCTGATGTGTGGGCTCCTGTGCCAAGTGGCTTGGCAGGATAAGCGAGCATCTACTGGGCTGCGCATACCTGCACAAGACTCGGTGTCTGGGAAGCGGGCACGGTGGGTCAGCAATGACTTTCTGCACAGGGATTGATATTTGCACGGACACCTTCTGTAGGACCACACACTGCACAGAGCCCAGGGCGTCATGGCGTGGCCGTAACATGCGTGGCTGAAGCAGGAGTGTGCGGGTGCCTAGGCCCAAAGCCTCAGCTATACATAGTGTCATGTAGGATTCGTGAAGTGGCTCCTCCCAAGGCTCTGGGCCACCGGCAGGGACGGTGGGTTATTGTGCAGGCAGCAGGAGGACCAAAGAAGCGGCTCTCCGACGGAGCCTGACTCCCCCGCAGGGCTTGTGCACGGCCTGGGAGGGAGCTGTTCTGTCAGGGTCTCGCTGCTGCTGTGGTGCCCAGGCTTTGAGAAGTGCCAGTCCCGGCAGAGAGCTGAGCAAAGCCGGTGGTGAGCGGCCTGACCTACTGTGAATCGGCTTCATCTTCTGCAGAAGGAAACAACTCATCCAATCCGCCCTGCTGCAGACGCACAGGGACCCATGGGGACGGGACCCTGAGTGGCACCGGGAGGGCCGTTTCCCCGCTGTGCAGCCCAAGGAGCGCTGTTTTCTCTCTGCGCCGGGCGTCTGCGACATCCAGCGAGCAAACGGAGCGGCGGGCTGGAGGGCAGAGCGAAGGTGCCCAGACGCTGTCAGGGCTCCCGGGGAAGTGACGGCCCAGCGAGGGCAGATGAATCTTGCAGAGACAGCGCTGCACAGGTGAGCGGAGCACTGACGGAATTACCAAAGCATCAGAAATAGAAAGCCTCTGAGACACAGCCGCCTTCAAAATATTACAGCGATGCCGGAAGCGCACTGTGCTCCTTCCCCTCTTGCCAGCAAGGCCGTAGGATCTGTGCCCGTGCAGAGCCCGACGGACGGAACAGTATAGGGACAGGAGTGATGCCTGGTGAGGTCGGGTCAAGCAGAAGTTGGGACGCCAAGAATCCCTGAGTCCCTGCCCTGGCCCAGACCCACCTCCCACCGCACCTCAGGTCACGCGACCCACTGTCACGACCAGACCTGCGCACAGCAAGACGCACCCGTGGCCTGGTCTGCCTGCCTTTATTCTGTGGCCACGTGGCACCGCCATGGCTTGGCTCGTGCTGCTCCCTCTGCCTGGAGTCTCTGTCCCGTTTTCTTCACCAGATAAACTTTCACTGGACACAGGGCCCCACGTAGGCGTCACGGCCTGAGCCCTGAGCCCTGAGCCCCTGCCCTGAGCCCTGAGCCCCTGCCCTGAGACACGCACCCTCACGCTGAAGGCCCCGTTATGTCCTGTCCCCCACCACACTCTACATTCTCAGTGGCCAGAGATGATTGTGTTTTGATATCTGGTTCTAAATCCCTGAGTTCATGGCCACACTTAGCTTAGTAAATATTTGCAGAATTCAGGCTTTCCTATTCTGTAAAGTTTACTCAGCAACTTCAAATTGACCAAATTGATTTCTTCTTTTATGAATGGTAGCCTGAACCAAGTGACCTCACATGTAATTGACTTCTAATTATTTAACTTTTCTCTTTTTTCATGCAATTTAATATATAAAGTACTAGAGCACCTAGTATAACAGTAAGCACATACTATCTATGAGAAATACTTAGAAATTATTTCACAAACTCTAGTTTTTTGTCTACTAAATAAGGAACATTGACCAGCACTTTTCATTGGGAAGCAATTATGAACATTGTTGAGTAAATATTCAAAATTATATTTGAGCCAGGCATGGTGGCTCATGCCTGTAATCCCAGCCCTTAGGAGGCAGAGGCAGGAGGCTTGGCTGGGCTACATAGTGAGCTCAGGGCCAGGCTGAACTAGAAAGCAAGACCCTGTCTCAAACAAATAAAAAACCCTGAATTTGAGCAGACACAAGTTTTTAGTCCATTGCATATACACTTAATATATGTAAATGCTTACTATCTGGTATAGTACCTTTGATTATTATGGAATATTACTGCTTTCTACACATAAACCCAGAATGATCACTAAACATTTCCTAATCTGCAGATAACTGCAAATTCTTAAGCAGCCTGCAAAATTTAAGAGAAGGTTTGGTTAAGTAGCTACTTTTAGATGCTGTGATTATTATGTCTGACTTTATATTTAACAACCGTCCTGTCAAATCACTGTACATGTTTCATTTTATATTCTTACAAAGTGACAGGGACTTAAAACTTGTAAAATAACAAGTTGTAGAACAGAGTAATTTATATAACAAGAAAACTTATCCTGGAAATATTTTTATAGCATCTAAAGAGCAATTAGTACATTTGCTCACATAATTCTAGTATATTTTTGTAAAACTGTCTTGACTAAGTATTTTTAAAAGATGTCCTTATGTTTTATTCATATTTCTGAACAATATAATATGTGAGTTCTTAATATGTGTCATCCTGACAGATTATTTTAGACAGTTTCACTGAGATACTTTGAATAACTGTTTCTTTAAATATATCCCTAGGGAAGAGATCAATAGCAATAAATATTCTTTAAGTTGGTTCTCAAATATATTTTTAAAACTCAGAAATGTTTCCCATAGCTTGCACAACTTAAGTGCAAGCATGGAATCCTGTGGTTTTGTGTGCTCTGCTAGGTCCAGTGATACAGTTTGGATGCAAAGCTTATATGGTAAAAGCACAGCCCCCAGTAAAGTCTAGAGGTTCCCAGAATCCTGGGCAAGGGCTCTCGGGGGAGATTCGGGTCCCAGGAGGTGTGTGTGCCCAGACAGGGGATGGTGGGTTTCTGGGGCTTCCTCTTTTTCCTTTTGTTTTTCATGTCTGGCCATAGGTGAGCTCAGCACTCCTGCCACATATTCTCATAGACTGGGCCACTGTGGGCCCAAAGCGAAGGCCAGGCCTTCATGGGCTGAACTCTCTAAAACTAAGCCATAATAAACCTTTCCTCTTTTCAATTTAATGATCTGAGGTGTTTGTTGTAGTAACAGAAGGCTAACACACTTAGCTAATGCTGATCCTTTTGAATCAATTCCTGGAGCTGACCACCATCCTCTGTTCTAAACTTCCTGTACATGTGGCCTGTCATTAGCTGAAGAGCTGTCATGCTCACAAGACAAATCTAATCTTAACTTTTGTTTTTTCAAAAATATCTTGATGGTGAAATTTTAAGTGCACTAAAAACACCACCACAATTAATGTACGCAACACAGGGAGACATTAACGTTCACACAGTATGCCACAAGAAATTCAGGGCTCCTTGTTACTGTGGCAGAACTTAGACCTTCCTGATAGTCTACAGTAGAATCACCTGAGCAAATTTGTAAATTCACACAATATAATTTTTACCTTAAACTGTCTTTCAGCATCTTCTAGGGGATGAGCCTCAGAAGCTGACTATTTCATTCATCTGTCAAATACCTGTAGAGTAATTAGTACATGTCAGGCATTATCATATACACAGGGTACAGAGGAGTGAGCAAAATAAATCTACCCTCATGGTACTGAGAGCTTAATGGGAATGTAAATATTAAACAAACATATGATGGTATATATACATATATACACACACACACACACACATACATATATATATATACATACATAAAGTCATATATAAATTATAAAATTGAAATTCCATTTCTCCAAGATTAACACATGAATTTCATGAAATATACCTTTTAAACCTAACCCTTTTTGAAGAGGTAATTCTATAAAATGCTAATATTATTTGTCTGAAGAATAAAAAACCAGGGACAGCTCTGTAAAGAGGTTGGAGGGTTCACCTTAGGTGCCGGCTGGGGCCTGGGGACGTAAAGTGCATATGGCTTGAAGTTTACTATGATTCAAAACAGGTACTGATTTCCTTCTAGTATTTCGCAAAAGCGTACCACAGCCTAGCGACTTATCCCTGTTAAAAATTAATAATAAGGGCCGGAGGGTTAGCTCAGTGGTTCTGGTGCCTGCCTCGCAAGCGCAAGGTCCTGAGTTCGATCCCCGGTGACCACATACAATGCTGGGCGTGGAGACTCATGCCCACCAGCAATCAACACCACATACCACAATGCCAGACGTGGTGGCTCACGCCTGTCATCCCAGCACTCGGGAGGCAGAGGCAGGAGGATTGCTGAGTTCGCGGCAGCTTGCCTGGGCTACATAGTGAGCTCAGGGCCAGCCCGAACTACAAAGCGAGACCCTGTCTCAAAAGCAAAAAAAAAAAAAGAAAAAAAATTAATAATAATAAT
This sequence comes from Thryonomys swinderianus, assembly GCA_004025085.1. Classification (NCBI taxonomy): domain Eukaryota; kingdom Metazoa; phylum Chordata; class Mammalia; order Rodentia; family Thryonomyidae; genus Thryonomys; species Thryonomys swinderianus. The sequence continues at coordinate 55,907 of PVIC010003423.1, forward strand.
TTTTTAAAACTCCTGGAATTGCTTCTGTGCATGATTCATTAATTTACCTCGTCCTTCGGCGTAATTATTTGTGATTTCAGTTTCTATACTCTTCACCTCCTGGGCCAATGAGCCATAAACCTGCCATCCAAGTTACTTCAGAATATCTCTTATTTGTCCTCATTCAGCTTCTTCAAGCTTTGAGAGATAGTCCCTTACCTTTGGATGACAGTATTCAGTGAATAATTTAAACTTCTCTTTGATCTACATAAAATGTGTGTGTCTTCTTGGCAAAATCTTCCCATGCTAAGTCCCATGTCATTGTGGTTGTAAAGTTTTCTCCATATAGTATTCCCACCTCATTTTCAACCTGTTTATCTTTAGCCATTTAGACTATCGAACTCTTTAATATTCTCATCTATGCAAAACTCTAAACCCATGAATTTGCATTTAAAATAAATTTGTTTGGAAATATTCTTCAGAATAATCTTATTACCAGAACTGCTTGAACATCAGTATGTAACAATATCTTAAATCAGACTTTTCTTCCTCTAAGGATTGGAAGACAAATAAACCTTGCCCCTGTCTGTGATGATTGCCATGACAATAAGGATGCTAATTTAATTTCAATATTTATATGAATAGAGAAATATTCTTGTTTTATTCATATGATTTATGAACAGTACACTCTGTTAAAAGAACATACGGCCTACAGGCACAATTATACTTTAATTCTAATTTCTTTCAAGGCGTTTTCATCTACATCACAGGGCACTGTCTAGTTTTAATTTGGTATTTTATAAATTGTTGTCAGGCCAAGTGGTGGAGTGGAAAGAAAATTAAATGAGGAGTTGAAAACCCTGTAGCAGTCTCCTAATGCAGGGGCCAGGTCTGGAGGCCCGGACTGCCTCTGCCTGGTCGGGCAAAGTCGCCGGCACCTGAGGCGTCACGTGGCCTCCAGGCCCCGCGTCCGCTGCGGGGGAGCCGGCCCAGGGGAGCCGAAGAAGGGGGGGCGCTCGCGAGGTGTTTCCCGCAAGCAGCTTCCGTCCGACGCTCGCACTGCCTCCCGGAACGTCGGAGAGGCCGGACCCCTCTCGCCCTGCGAACTCCACCTTCCCCGTCCACACTGCGTCACGCATTCCTGCCTGTGAAGTGTCTTCCACCGCCACCACCCTCTCCGATCGCCACAGGCAGGGGTCAGAGATGCGACAGTCCACAGTAGCCGCCTGCGGGCGGGGAGCCAGAAGACCCAGGCGCCGTTCAGTCCAAGAAGCTGGACTCGGCCGGGGATGTAGCTCAGTGGCTGCAGCGTCTGCCTGGCAAATGCAAGGCCCTGGTTCGATCCCCGGTGACCACATAGCACTGCGCCGGACGTGTTGGCACACACCTGTCATCCCAGCACTCGGGAGGCTGAGGCAGGAGGAGTGCTGTGAGTCTGAGGCTAACTTGAGCTACATAGTGAGCTCAGGACCAAACCAGACCCTGTCTCAAAAACAAAAACAAAAAAACAAGAGCAAGCACCACGGAGGTAGCGCCAGTCTGGGACTGAAGGCCTGGAAGCCCCCGGAACGTCCCTGCGTGAGTGGGAATTGAAAGGCTGAAGGAGCTGGAGTCTGATGTCCACAGAAACCAGCAAAGGATGCTTCCCAGAAGCTGAATCTGGCATCCCCCGCAAGCCCACTTCCTCCTTCCTAGGCCTTTTCCCTCCCTCCTGCCTGCAAGTTTGTTGGATGACGTCATCCCCAGGCTCAGCAGGTCTTCTCTCAATTTGCTGGCTCACATGCCAGTCACCTCTGGACCCTCCCACACAGACAAGAGTCGCACATACAATGTAAGAAGTCTCATGGCCCCTTGTCCTCTGAGGTCAAAACTTCTTACAGTCTGAGACAGTATCTTCCTCAACTGTGCCAACTTGAGCTGTTGGACAGTGTCTGGCACAACGATTGCGAGAATTACCGTACTTCCCCCCCCACCAGCCAAGCCCTGTCCCTTAGGTATAAATTCCCATTTCTTCATGAACTCAGAGCTAAGCCAGATTTCTCTCCCCCACCACAAGCCCCGCAGTACAGCTGCTCTTGGATAAAATCCGCCTGACTGTCTCTGACAGGTGATTGTCAAACGGAGGATCTACCCCTCTGTACCCCAGGCAGGATTTAATGTTCTGGTATGTCTAAAGTCGTAACAAATTACAAATTAAAATGAAGTAAGACAAACTAAAGCAGAGAGAGAAGCCAGAAAGCTGAACCTTAGCACAGAAGGGCAAATGTCTCACTGAGGTCGTCCAGAGAGAGCTTGCCAGCAGAGTCCCTGGACAAGGGACCCAAGGGTCTCCTCTTTCTCTCCGTCTGCATGTTGGGCTCCTCGGATCTCTGACTCGGGTTTAGTGTGCTCGTGGGCGCCCCTCCCCCAGCTGGCATCGTCTGGCTGAGGGGTGAAGTCCGAAGGGGGCCTTGGGGCTTTCCGGGTCCTACGCAGGTACTACGTCTGCACGAGCTCCGTGGGCGGCGTCCGGCTTCCGCATGGCATGACCTTTTCATTTCCACCTGTGGCGGGTGGAAACCGTACATCGTTCTCCAAGCCAAGACTAGGCAGGACTTCGGAAGGCTGGGCTGGATCCCCCGTGGCGTCGGGGCCAGAGACAGGGCCTTGGGGTGCTGACTGGAACAGGAAAGAATTTGGCCGTTTTCAAAGGTCCAGCAAGGCCGCCAGCACGTTCCCTCTCTCACTTTAACATGATTTCCTTGTGAACGTGATGTATTGCGATAGATAAAAATCTTGCATAACGTGATATTTTCTTTTGGACTGTAACCTCTAGGTGACAGTCAATATTATTGAATAAATGATTCAATGTAGGAATATTGCACAACTAGTCTTGTGACATTTTGAGTACAAGTCGTCATTTTTTCTGGGATGATTTGTTCCTGGACAAATTAGATTTCTCAAGAACACAAGGGCCATTCCTTTTCTCATGTCATAAAATACTTGCTTAACTTATGCTCTGTAGCCTTGAAAACCAGGACTGCATTTCCTTCATTTTCCTCAAAGCCCACGAGTCGCTCTGTCCGAGTCCCTGAGGATGAACGCGCCCCTACTCTCTTTGGAAGCTCTGAGGTCCTGGGCGATATTTTGTGGAGAGCGTGTCCACACCCACGGAGGCCCCATTTCTCCTCAGGTGTCAGGCTGAGACGCCTGTGTCCCGCGTCTTGGCCCAGGGCTCTCGGGACTTGTCAGGGCGGGGGGTTTAAGTCACACCGTGCCGTGGCCCACAGTTTAGAGCAGAGCAGGAAAAGGCGTCTCTGATTTCCAAGATACCACCACTGCAGGAGCCACCGGGTGGCCAGGCAGGGCTGTGGTCAGCGCACCCCCGCCCACTCGGCCCAGGCACCGCGGGCCAGGTAGGCACAGAAGACGCACTGCGCATCCTCGGACTGTCCCGATGGCAAGCAGGACCGCAGGGCGAGACCCTGGCGACTGCGAGTCCTGTGCGGCCCGGGCATCCGCAGGCACCGCCTGGCCTGGGGCTGGCGCTTTGCACCCCTCTCGGCGGCTCCTACCTGCCTCGGGGAAGAGGAGCGCTGTGCCGGCAACCAGGGCGAGCCAGGCTCCGGCCAGAGCAGGCCCTGAGAAGCCCCGCGGGGTGGGGAGAGCGGCCTCCCTGTGCCGAGGTAGACGGTGTGTCCGAGGACGGTTCCTCTGCAGAAGTGACCGAATGTAACCTTCTGTGATCTTCCCTTGGAACCTGCACAGGGAGGTGGGTGTCGGTTCTGGTAACAACCACTGCCATCGGACCTGTTGGGAATACTCTTCAAATTCACCAAGAAGAGGTTTTTTGTTTTGTTTTGTTTTGTTTTGTTTGTTTTTGAGACAGGGTCTCACTTTGTAGTTCAGGCTGGCCCTGAGCTCACTATGTAGTCCAGGCAAGCCTGGAACTCAACAATCCTCCTGCCACTGACTCCCGAGTGCTGGGATGACAGGCGTGAGCCACCACGCCCGGCACTGTGGTATGTGGTACTGATTGTTGGTGGCCGTGAGTCACCACACCTGGTATTGTATGTGGTTACCGGGGATTGAGTCAGGGACCTTACGCTTGCTAGGCAGGCTCTGGAACCACTAAACTAAATCTCCGGCCCTGAATCTTGATTTTAAAAAAATGATGAGAGTGCCGGGCGTGGTGGCTCACACCTGCAATCCCAGCACTCGAGAGGCAGAGGCAGGAGGACTGCTGAGTTCCAGGCTTGCCTGGACTACATAGTGAGCTCAGGGCCAGCCTGAACTACAAAATGAGACCCTGTCTAAAAAAAAAAAAAATGCTTTTAGAGCTCATGCTGTAAATCTCTATTGAAAGACATTTAATATCTGAAAATCCTAAAGAAGCTACTATTAGAATTAAAAAATAAGTTCAGCAAAGTTGAGGACATAGAACCGATATAAAACCAATCAATTCTGTTTTTATAAACAAGTAATGAACATTTCACCACTGAACCAGAAGGCAAATTCATCTAGAGTGACAACACAAAGAATACAATACTTAGGCATAAATTTAACAAAGCAAACGCAAAACTTGCACACTGAAAACGATAACGAATCGCGAATAAGTAAGGGCTGAGAAAATTCGGCATTTCAAAGACGACACGCTGATCTGCACTGGTCTACAGACTGGAGACAGTTTTGTCATCAAAGTCTCAGGGTTCCCTGCCTAGCACGGCGCCTCGCCCGGAAACCTGGTGCGCAACACTGCCACCTGGCGGTCCTGGCTTGGTTAGACCCTAACTCCTTGAATTCACCGGGTGCAGGCCTGCGGGTGGATTTGGAGGTCTTACAGATCTCTTGGCTGCAGTTAAGATTTTAGAGACAGCCCTAGGGACTTAGGGCCAATCGATTTTGACAAAGATATCAAGTGAATGGGGTGACAAAGGGAGAATCTTTTCAGGAACTGTATATTCGTATGCAGTGAATATAGGCGGATGCCTTCTCCTGTGCCATACACACGCCTTTGATCATATCCCAGAATATGAAAGCTAAGAAACTCTTGGAAGGAAACATGGGAGTGAACCTTGGTGATCCTGGACTAGGAAATTATCTTTCAGATTAAACACTAGAGATAAGAGAAAAGAATCAGTTAAATCCCATCAAAATATTTGTCTGAAAGCAAAACACACACAGAATGAAAGAAAACATTTTAAATTGTATTTCTCATGTGACATAGTAGAATATAAAAGGAACCATTACAACTTAAGGACAAAAACAATGTAAATTGGGCCAGAGGGTTAGCTCAGTGGTTCCGGTGCCTGCCTCGCAAGCTAAGCTCAAGGCCCTGAGTTCGATCCTGGTAACCACATATAATGCTGGGCGTGGAGACACACCCACCAACAGTCAACACTGCATACCACAATGCCGGATGTGGTGGCTCATGCCTGTAATCCCAGCACTCAGGAGGCAGAGGCAGAAGGATTGCTGAGTTTGAGGCTTGCCTGGGCTGCATAGTGAGCTCAGGGCCAGCCTGAACTACAAAGCAAGACCCTGTCTCAAAAGCAAAAAAAAAAAAAAAAAAGTAAATTTTAAAATGAGTACAGAATTTGAATAGATATTTCTCAAAATGCCCAGGACACAATATACAGATGGCAAATAAGTTGTGATAAATGCAGGGAAAGCCTGGACCTCTTTGTGGTGTTTGATTTTGTGTGGTTTTCGGCCATGCACCAGTCTAGGTGCTGCCTTGAAAGAATTTCTCGGTTGTGCCTAAGGCTGGCAGCCTCAGATCCGGGGGAGCAGCTTGTCCTGTGGAGCGTGTGTGACCTTCCCCAATCAGTCGGCGGCCTTCAGGGGAGGGGCTTCGATGCGCGAGGAAGGCTTGGGGGGGGCGCCTCGGGTATGTGCAGCCTGCCTTTCCCAGGGGCTCCCACCCGACAATCCGCCCTGTGGATTTCCTGTCTCCCAGGCTGGACAGTCACGAGTCACTTCCTCAAGATACGTCCAGACAGACAGGTAGATGGGTTAACGTGTGAGCCGGCATGCTCACGTATACACGCACAAAACACATGCAAGAACACACGCACATTCTGTCGGCTCTATTTCTCCGAAGAACCCTAAGAGTTTGGTACCAGGAATGAAACGGTTGTAGAGGAATGGAATATTCTGAATGTTTTCTGAACTCCAGGATGTCTATAACTGACTCTAATCTGACTGGATTTAAAGATGTCAGTCACTCTATACCAGTAACAAACAGGGTTAAGGACACGCTGATGAAGCCTGCGACGCTACCGTGCCTGAGTTCTGAGTCCCCGTGGGCCGTAGAAGCCGCCATTCCGGCCCAGCCTGAGAAGCCATAGCGAGGCTATACTGTGAGAGTCTGAAATAAATAAATCAAAACTCAAGTTCAAATGCTGTGTAAATACCTTAGTCTTAATATTCTCAGCATTAAAAAGTGTTACTTTAGTGGCCTCTATCTCGTTTCCCTCTTACAAATTTTATTTGTACTATTTTTAACCTTATTTTTTTTCCCAGTACTAGATTGAACTCAGGACCTTGCACTTGTGAGGCAGAGGTATGCATCAGTGAGCTAAATCCCGGCCCTTGTTCGGTGATTTTGTTTTATTTTTCTTTTAGTCACCTTTGCAAGCCATAAATAAGACATGCAGAATCTATTTTTGATCCACTGGTTTAAACAGTAATTCTTAACTGGGTTTATGTCATTAGTACTCACCAACTTGAAAAAGAAATTTAACTGTCAATTGAAGACTAAAGCCAATATTGCAAGAAGCAATTCTTGCTTAAAAAAAAAAAATGAAAGAAAGAAAAAAAATTCTTCCAGAGGCATACCAGCTTGACAATGCAGTCCTAATTGCATTTGCATAGCTATTTTGTGCATTGCTTAATATAAAATTCATAGCCAAGAAGGAATGCATGTGAAAATGAGTAGTCCCAGCAATCAGTGAATGTTGAATACAGTTTACCGTTTTTTAACTAGTATTTGTTGCATACCTGATACAAAACACTCGGGCGCCCTGAGGAAAGAGAAAGCCCTGAGGGTGGGCTTGACCTCCAGCGCGGACCAAAGGCATCCAACGGCATCCACCAGCCCAGGAGGTGGTGGCATGCCTCGCCCCCACCCAGACTGCGGAAGAGCTGGCTGTGTTCCCAGAGCTGTCTCCTGTGCCACCAGGCACGCTGGGCAAAGCAGACTTTCCCAAGAAAGGACTCAGATCGCCAGATCCAGGCGGGTCCGTCCTCCCAGGGAGTCGGGGGAGGGCTCTGAGCTCACCCGCTGAACTGGTGCCGCCGCGAGTCCCGCTGGGCCTCTGCGATGGGCGCGGCCCCAGCCAGGGCGGTGCCCCTAGAAGGCCGGGGGAGGCTGGCGCTGGCGCTCCCTCGGCCCGTCCCGGCCTCGCGCTCTCGGGCGCCCCCTGGTGGCTGTGCTCCTCCGCCCATCCCCGGGCCCTCACTTCTCGGTGGGCCGCGGCCCTGGCCACCGCCGTCTTCCCGGTGACCCTGCCTCGGAGACAGGAAGGAGCATGCGAGCCTCCCGCCATCAGCGGGACGTGCAGGACGAGAAAACCCAGAGAAGGGGCCGCCGGAAGTGCCACCTCCCTGCGCTCAGGGGCAGCGCGTGTCCACACGCAGGACGGAGCTGTGAGCTGGCTGCGGTGACCACTGTCCTAGCACAGAAATAGCGCCGCGCACCCAGTGCCATCTTCCCAAAGCCCCGCGCGTGTCTGCACCGCCAGGCCCAAGGCGCAGAGTGCTACCTGCGCCGACCCTGCGCCCCGCATGCGCCGGTCTCCCCGACAGTGGCCGGCGTTCGATGTCTCTCACCCTAAAGTAGATTCACAACTTTTTCAATTTTATATAAAGTGAAACATGTAGTGTATAGTCTTTTCTGTCTCGATTCTGTTATTCAGTAAAGTGCCTGTGATATTCACTTATGCACTTATGGATAGTGATTTTTTTCACTGTTCCATAATAATCAATTTCATGGATGTAACAGTTTATTCATTTTTTATTGATAAAAACTTGGTTGTTATTATTACAAATAATGGGGCTATTATTACAAATAATGTTTTGTGCCACAAGTTCAAGGCTAGCCTGGCCTATCTAGTGAGTTCAGGCCAGTCTGAACTATAAAACGAGACCCTATCTCAAAAACACCAAAAAGAAAACAAAATTCAGACAACAGAAAGGTGACTATGTCTTTTTTTTCTTTTACTTGTTTAAAAGCATTTTGCAAACCTTTGTACTTATTGCAACTGTAATAAGGGCCAGGAAGAAATCAATACACAAGAGAGGTAGAATTTTAATAAACAGAAGTTGCATTTGAATTTCTGGCACTGGAGTTCTGGTTAGTATCATTTCTGAGTGTTTATTATGTGATCTTTTGGTACGTCTTTTTTTTTTGAGCCATCTGTGGTAAGTTATACACACAATGGTCCTAATTTGGTGCATATCTAATGAGAGCAAAAGTGTTCTTTTACAGGAGCAAAGTGCCATCGTCAACTTCAATAAACTTCAATACCTGCAGACTTTGACTTAGCCACTTGGATTCCACTTTTGCCAGTTGACCTAATAATGTCCTTTATAGTACTATATGCTCCATTCAAAGCTGGGTGTTTCCCAGCTCTACAGTCTTCTATGACTTTAATTTTTTTTTTTTTGAGACAGGGTCTTGCTTTGTAGTTCAGGCTGGCCCCCAGGCAAGCCTCGAACTCAGCAATCCTCCTGTCTCTGCCTCCCAAGTGCTGGGATGACAGGCGCGAGCCACCATGCCTGGCATTGTGGTAGGTGGTACTGATTGCTAGTGGGTGTGAGTTGCCATGCCCGGTATTGTTGTATGTGGTTACCAGGGATCGAACTCAGGTCCTTGTGCTTGCCAGACAGGTGGTGGAACCACTGAGCTAAGTCTCCTGCCCTATGACTTTAATTTTTTTTAAATACAAATATACCTGCCAGGCATGGTGGCTCACGTCTGTAATCCCAGCACTCGGGAGGCAGAGACAGGAGGATTGCTGAGTTCGAGGCTTGCCTGGGCTACATAGTGAGCTCAGGGCCAGCCTGAACTACACAGCGAGACCCTGTCTCAAAAAAAAAAAAAAACAAATATACCATTAATTTTTTAATAGCATCTTCCTGATCTGGGAAATATTTCTTTGAGATTCGATTGAGATATCATCCTTGATTGGAAAAATCACATACCCACTACTGTGTCCTTTCTGAGCACGTCCCTCTGTGATTGAAATTTACCATCTAGTTGAAGCACTGTCCAATTTCTACATTAAAAGCAGTAATTACCTGCTTTTATTTCTCCTTTCCAACTACATAGTCTATAGGAGATACTTCGGAATTAAGTGAACATTATGTTACTCATTAAAATTTCCTCTAGATTCACCACTGATGGCTTCTGACTAATCCAGTCTCTACTAGGATGGGGGGAGGGGCAAAGCTATAATTCTCCAGTGTCAGCAAACAAGCAGCTTTATGCCTTTCTTCTTTCCCATCTAAGGGCTGGGAGGTGGCCTCCAGCTGGCCTGGGCGCTAATGATTTCTTTCAGCTCTTCTGTCCTGTGGTGATACTAAGCTCCACCGAGCAAGAGTCACCAAGTTCTGTGGTTCCTCTCTTAGCCCCGCCCCCAGCCTCACAGGTGGGGCTTTGGGAAGATGATCCAATCACAGAGCTGAGTTGCTGCTAGGAGGTGGGTCAGCCCAGGGGAGGTGGGCCACCGAGGGCCTGGCCTGGAAGAGGGGACCCTCCCCCTGCTTTCTCCCTTCTCCGTCCTTCCTAACCAGTTTGACATCAGCAGTTTGCTTCTGCCAGACGGTCCCCACGGTGCAGTTTCTATGTTTGAATTTGGTGAACAAGGACTAGAGCTTCAGAAACGTGAGCTGTATGCACTCAACCTCCCTCCTTTGGGCTACGGCTGCTGGTCTTGTATCTCACGATGAGGAAATGGCTAAGACACCAAGTCGGTGGGAACCCACTTTCCCTATTGCACTGTTTTTAATATTTTGTGGCAATTTTAGACAGGAGCCACGGAAAATCAATCCTCTGGATTTTTAGATTTTTTGTTCAGTCCAGTTATTTGTCCTCATAACATTTTTTTTTCCATTGTAAAAAAAAAAATACACCTCAGCCATCAAGACAACTTATTTCCATATACTTTCCCCAATTTGACCGTCTTAATCCGTTTTCTGTTGCAATAAGAAAATACCCGGAGCTGCTCAACAAACCAAGAATCTTATTTAGCTCACAGTTCTGAAAGTCTAGAAGCGCAGCACCAGCATGCCTTTGAGTTCGGGTGGGAGCCTCAGAATGCAACATCCGTGGCTGAGAACCCAAAGGGAAACAGGCACGTTTTGACCAAAACGTGGCCAAAGCACAAGGGGCCATCTTGCCTCTTAGCAATTTACACTCGGGGCAAAAAACCCAGTCCCAGGAGACATAGTTCCCTCTGTGTGGTGAGCACTCTCCTCTTCCAAGGGTGCTGCCCCCACGCCCAGACCCCGCCCTGCACGGCTCCCACCTTTCAATTCCGGGCACTGAGAACACAGCAAGTCGTACGCCAAGACGACCTCTTCCACGCTGACACCCGCGCTCTCACAGGAAAGGTGATTTCAGTCACCGTCTCCTCTCTCCGCCCCGCTACGGTTTTGGAAACATTCTCAAACCTTGAGTGCTAGCTCACCGCCTACAGTGCATCCCTATTGTTTCGACTCGGACCGTTACAAAATCCACATCCGCCATCGGCTGTGCAGTGCTGGAGCAGGCGCCGCTCCCTGGACGGTCTGTCTGGATTTCATTGCAATTGGTTAGTTTTAACTGCACTGGATTTAATTGCACGCTTGGGCAGTTTTCTTGGGTGGCGTATTCGAGCAATATAAAATATGTATATCTGCTCTCTGAAAAGTGTCTTCCTTTTCCTCGAGGAGTTGAATTTTATCTTTGCTGCAGAGTGACTTTTTCAGGTCTTCTCAATTTATGCTACGAATGAGAAGTCTGCTACTGACCTGCCCTCTTTTTGGACAGCAGCATCTACTGTTTTCGTAAAATGTTCTCTTTGCCTCAGAACTCAGAAATCTCTGGCTACAATAATCTCTCTTCTCCCCTCCCTTCCTCTTCCTTCTCTCTGCACTCATCCTGCTAGGATTCTTGTGATCTTTCCAAGATGTCCATTCAATTTTTCCTTCGAATTAGAAAAAAAAGGAAATTTTCCGGGTAATTATTTCCTCTCCACTCTTTTTTGCTTTCCAACATCCTATTACTGTTACTTGAATATTTGGTGTCTTGGGTTTTCCTCTACTTCTCTGATCTTTCCCGCCATGATGTCCACCTCCATAGTTGTAGCTTATCTACGAGAATTTTCTTCCAACTGACCTTCTGACCAGTTCTAATACGAAATGCTTTTCCAGTTCTAACACAAACTTTCCCTTTGGCCGAGCATTGCTGCTCTGGTTGTTTTACCACATGAATATTTTTCCTCCTCTCCCATCAGTTCAGCCTCCCTGCAAGCGAATGATCCTGAGAGTGACTTCACATCCCCGTGGCAGTGGCTAAGACTCCGTTGTAAGCGGTGGCTTCTTTTTTTTTTTTTTTTTGAGACAGGGTCTCGCTTTGTAGTTCAGGCTGGCCCTGAGCTCACTATGTAGCCCAGGCAAGCCTGGAACTCAGCAATCGCCTGTCTCTGCCTCCCGAGTGCTGGGATTACAGGCTTGAGCCACCACGCCCGGCACTGTGGTATGTGGTATTGGTAGCTGGTGGGCATGAGTCTCCACGCCCAGCACTGTATGTGGTTTCCGGGGATCGAACTCAGAACCTTGCGCTTGCGAGGCAGGCGCCGGAACCTCTGAGCTAACCCTCCGGCCCAAGCGGTGGCTTCTTAAAGCTGCTGGTGCTTTTATTATAGGCAGAAAAGCTAGCTAGACATATGTAGGCAGATAGATAAGGCCGGCCCTTGAAAGACTTACAAAAGAGGACATCCTCAAAGGTCAACACTATATATAAATGAGGAACTACACTTCCAGATAGCAGTCACCGAGCAGACCTCACTCTCTCAGGATGAAATGTCAAAATCCAGATCCAGCCCCTCCCTGGAATGCAACAATTGCAAAATCCCCAGATAAGGGGCAGGACCTTGAACCACCTGGAGGAGTCTCTGGACAAGCAAGACCCTCTAGGGTCTGATTTCTCAATGGACCCTATTCAAGCAAAAGGTTGCTGAAGTAACTATGCTTGCCCTTTACCCACTGGTTAGTCACAGTTTGTCCATTTCTTTCAAATCTTATTGGTAGCCCCCTATTTCAGACCCGCCTCACCTCGTGGCTTTGCTCCATAAGAGCCCTCTAAAAAGTGAGGTAGGGGGGTTACCCACTTTCCGGGACCCCCTTCTGTCTCTCTTAAGGCAGAAGCTTTCTCTCTCAATGAAAGTTTCCTACTCAAACCTCCGTCGTTCCTAAAATTCATTCTTCGATTTTTAGAGAACACGAACTCGCGTTTCAGCTGGGGAGTTAGCCCTTAACCCTCCTGCGTCACTGACTCGGCCTCAGCAATCAGGTGAGTCCTGCAGGTCTGGCGTGGTGCCAACCGGAAGTAGAAGGCCGAGAAAACCTGATCCTTAAGAACGGGTTGTAGATAACCTGTTAAGCCCTCACCGCCTCCCTGGAAAGAAGGAAGGAGGCTTTCCACTCCTCAGTGAAAATGGACCTCCCTCTATCGTGGACACAAAAGGACTCGGTCCCCGGCGTTTCCCGTCAGTCCTCTTGAGGGAGCCCGCCCTGACCGAGCCCCCAAGACAAGAAGACCGGAAGCTACAGCTGCTCTCAGAGGAGAGGCAGACACATCCGGTCCTCAGAGGACGTGAGACCTCAGCTTTTCCTCTCTGCCCTCAGGGAGCCCCGAACTCTCAATGTAGTTACCTTCTCGCACGTCCTCCTCCGCGTCCTTCGTGGCACCGCAGTCAAAGGTGTGGCTAAGTTCCGTCGCTCAGGCCTGGTCCCTGAGGTCCTGCCCGCCGGAGCAGTTCGAGCCCATTCTCTGACATCCGGGACAGCGCAGTCAGACTTCCGGCGCGCAGCTGCAGAAGCCCAGCGCTGCTTCACAGACGCCCCTCCTTCTTTCTTTCCCACACTGCGTGGAGTGTAATCAGACCCTCCTCCCCAGCAATCCCTTTGTGACCCCAGCCATTGTTTCTCTTTGCTTCTTTGATTTATTTTGTAAGTTACTTCTGATGTTAAGGTACCTTGGTTTGGTAATTTTTTTTTTTTTTTTTTTTTTTTTTTTTTTTTTTTTTTTTTTTTTT